>JABJVR010004580.1:0-14549 GCA_025773905.1 Chitala chitala
GGGATGGGCTCCAGGTTTCCCCGCGACCCTCACCAGGAATAAGCAGTTAAGATAATGGATGGATGGATGGATGGATGTGGGAAGTTGGGAGAACGCAACATGGAGGAACTGACAATATTGTGCAAGAAAGAGGACGTAGTTTTAATGACAGCTTTTGAACTTACTGATTTTAAATTTTTCACATTTCAGTTTGAGAATATTGTCTTCTATCCACCATACCCACTTACAATGTCTTTGAAGCAATTTGTCAAAGTGGAGAAGGTGATGTGCTTTAATGCAAATGTAGAGTTGAATGTCATCTGCATATCTGTGAAAGTGGAGACCACATTTGAGGTTACCAAGTGGGAGTAAGTAAATGGAGGAATAGCCGTTGCCAAGTACCAAACCTTAGGGGACTCCTTAGGAGACAGGAGTAGTGAAAGACTTGGAGTTGTTGATGCTAATGTAATGTCTGTCAAAACAGTATGGCGCAATGCCCAAATGCAAGGTGTTAAAATGATCAAAATACCCAGAGAGCAGTTGGAAAGCAAAGGTTGACAACCTGGACAGCTCAGAAATCCTGTTGACACATTGCCTTGGATACTGAGGTGACCACGTATTTGGGTACTATTTAAGGACCAAACACTTAAAGAAATTAATTTGTGTTTCTTTCATAAATAATAGGCTTTACATTTCAGTTCTCATCTCACATACAAATTGACTATTACGCCAGTTTCAGCTCTGTGAAAGAACTACATGTCTAATTTCTCAGACTGGTTCTCTTACCTTCACAAATTATCATGATGCAGGTTCAATTTTACGTTGTGCCACACTGTTACACATGACAAATATGTAAGATTAAAGGAAGTCACAAAACAAGTTAAAATGCAATTCAGTTTCTGTTTTTGCATTAATACAATGCCATCATTTTTTTGCCAAGCAACAATAATAATATGAATTCACTTTAGCCTGAGTAACCTTAGAATATATATTTAAAATATTTTGAAGCAATTTCTTTCATGTATGAATAAATTTCATAAACAGTCTCTCACAAGGACTGCTGAATGCATTCTGCACCTATTTGTGCTCGTGAAACAAATGACAGCAATAACAGACAAAACACTAACTGCAAGGACCTGCCTGGTATTTTAGGGCTGGAATTGATATAAAACAGGAATTTTCTTCTGTAATCAGTCAGAAAATTAGGGATATCAGGAGAGAAAGTGCTACAATTTGAATGCCATTTTTCTGCACTGCATCCCTTTGAATTGGAAAATTAGGCATCAACCCTGCATTAAAACTTTGGGAGTAGGTCTGAGCATCATTGCAGTTCCCTGTAAAACATCTATGACACTTGTTGATTTGTTTATGCTCTTTATATGCATAGGTATTTGCTGCAAATGAAAAGTGACTCTAATAACTTAATCTAGGCTCACACACCATTGCAAACCTTCACCTAAAGCAACAAAGATTACACATTGCACATAGCAACAAAGATCCATGTCCCACCTATGCCTTAAGATACTCATCTGTTACTACATCCAAAACAATACAATTTTTATACATCAGTGATCCTATAATGATAATAATAGTAATAATCAGGTGGCTCAATGGGTAGAACATCAGGCTAAGATACCGAAGTCTCCTGGTTTAATTCCCAGCCCAGCCACCAGGTGTGTCCTTGAGCAAGACACCCTGCGCTCACTCATTGTAACACCCATGTGAAATGTTGTAAGTCGCTTTAGATAAAAGCGTCTGCTAAATCACTAATTTAATAACATCCAAAAATTAACTATTGACACTTGTCAACATATTAATATGTTGAAGTTGTATGAATATAAGACCTTCAGTTACTTCATGTAATACATTTCTAAGGAGTTAATTATGATGACCCTTGGTGTGGTAGCATTGCTGCTTTGTCTTTAGACATCAGCAAATAAGAGAGGTCAGCATTACCACAAATTACATTTATATATGGAGGAAGATGTGAGAAATGATTGCACTCTTTATGTTCTTGTACCTGTTGAGTATATGCTAAATAAAGTCAGTAAATACATTTACAAGACTACAAAAGGTGGTCTTGTACTGTACCATTCATTTGTTCATTGCTCTTGCCGGTGTTGGCTTGAATGGTGTCTAACCATTATGTTCTTTGGAGGCTTCACTTCCTTTTGACTCTGACTATTCCAAATATAATTGCTTTCATCAGTGAGTTTGATCATGTGATGTGCCCGAAATAAGTGAGCCTGAGTTTTGAGGTTGTGCCTTTCAGTGATACATCTTGTTTTATATGTTCCAGTACTTGTTTGTCACCTCTGCTGACCATGGTATTTTAGTAGCTGAGGTAGTGTAATTCCCTCATATAATACACGGTAGCAGTGCCAAGCATTAACATGGCAACTCATGCCATGCCTAGTTCCACACAAGACAGCTTGTAAGACTGTAATTTTCATCAGAGACAAAATAAATGGCACTATGCAGACACCTCCTGAATTGCATCCATTTTTCCATTGTAAAGGTGCATCCCAATAAATTGATCTGTCAGCTGTGTTCATAGTCCCATTCCACAAAAAAAAAACCACAATTCACTTGGAACAATGAAAAGGTCCTGGCATATCCAGGGTTTAAACAAACTACAAAAACAACACAATTAATTTAGTAATTGGCCATACCTTGCCTTTCATCAGTTTTCAAGCAAATAAAATAGTTTTCATGTACATTTTTATAAGATCTGGTCATGTCATCAGCAACAGTCCTTCTCATATTTTTAATCCTGTGTTTTTTATTTACTCTCCTTAAACTCAAGTGCTAATGATTTCAGTCATCCTGTGACCATTCAGTTTCATCATCAGCTGAAGACTGTGATCTATAATGAACAGCTTGCCTGCTGCCATGCCAACACTATTGTCAGAATCTCTCCCATCTCTCTCAGCAATTTACATGCATTGAGACACTGGATAATCAATCTCAAGCCAGTCCTCCTGCAGGGAAGTAGCATTCATATTTATATTATAATTTTATTGCCTAGCTGATGTATTTATGCAAAAGGACCCATTAATCCAGCTGGATTTTGTACTGGAGCTATTTAAGTTAAGTCAGGGATTTCTAAATTTCAAAGTTTACTCTCAAGAGCCCTAATAAAGCCACTAGTTTCTACCCATCGGTCACCAGGTTATTAAAGCATATTTCATTTTTGATCACCTTTTTCTATTGCCAGTGCATGTGGAGAACTCAGGTGTACCTTCTGAGGTGTATCTGGACCAGTGAGTGGAGAGACTGTGTGTGAAACATCCACTATTCATACAATAAGTTTTCACCCCTGAGGCTGTGTACAATCAGTTGTCTGCTGCAATTATCACAGCTTCCAGGTGATCAGCGGCTTTAGCAGCAAGTCTCAGGAGAGCAAAGAAGATACAGAGTTGGTGATTCCCTGCAAAGCAATGTATGGAGGCCTCTTTCTAACTAGCAAATGGATTGTTGACAATTGCATTGGCTTTCTTATATAGCTATTTAAGTTTATTATCTTTTGACCGGAGTTCTCATCAGTCTCAGAGTTTCAACAAGAATAAACACAATCAGATAGAAAAAGGTTTGTATTGTCATTTAGTCCTGTCTTTACCTTGTTGCTCATTTGCATGTCCCGGTGCTGTGGCTTTCATTGCTTCTTTGTGACTGACTTTGTCCACAGACAGGAAATCCTTAGTTCTCAAAGTTAAATCATTCTTGGTGAGTTTACCTTGTTCACAAATATTCCAACCAGATTTTTTGTGACTGTAACTAACACAAAGGCTTCTGCAGCAATCCAGTTTGATCTTTAATGAAACCCCACATCCTCTCTTTTATAAATGAGCAGTCTAGAGCATCTGTTCTCCATTCAGCCTTTTAGACTAAATTGTGGCAAAGTCTTATAGCAGAAGTGTTACTTTTTTCCGCTTTATTGTCATAGACTAGGAGGTATTTTAAAATGTCTTCAGTACCCTAATCACAGGTTTCCCATTTTCCCCTGTTACACTCCAGTACTTTGCCAAAATTATTGCAAAGTTCATGCATGTATAACAAAATTTATTCCATTTATTATGCGGTTTGTTTTGTGTGGAATATTTCAATTTTTTCTTGGTTTTGTGGTCTAACAAACACTTTCTGTTCTAACCACTTCTCCAACTCAAGGATTTTTTTATATTTAGTTGGTGTCTCTATGTCTTTGCTTAGATAAAGAAAATTTTAAACATCTTTTTGTTTCCCATAGATTTCTGCTCAATTTCAGTTTCTCCTTATATTCATGAAAGGATGGGTGCACTTTAGTGTGTTGCCATAATTATACAGACTTATCACTGCTTTCCCTGCCCTGTTCTATGGAACCTTGATAACCAGTGTTCTTTCATTTTGAGGTGGAGGTTCTTGCTCTGTTTGAATCTCCCTTCAGTCCCCAAGCTGGAGAAGTCGCCCTGCTTCTACCAGTCAGTCCACGTGATCCTCCTCGAAAGTGTTACTGTTTAGCTCTGACCCACAGCAGACTGCCTTTAGTTTAATCACTCAATTTAAAGTCAAAGACAAAGTGGTTTTTATTGTCATTTCAACCATATACAGTGAGTACAGTGCACAGTGAAATGAAATAACATTCTTCTAGGACCATGGTACAACATATAGCTGCACGAGATACACATATCTAAAGTTAACTAAAAAGAGACCCTAACTACATAAAGTGCACGAGTGCAAAAGATGTGCAAGCAGTGCAAATACACACCACAAGACGAAACATACGAGACAGACAGTGCGCCGACTAATATGGAGTAAAGTGCGACGATGTGTTACAGCACACTGACACAGGGTACTGATATAGAGTACTGATATAACACACTGATAGTGTACTGACACAGCACACTGATACAGCACACTGAAACAGCAAACTGATACAGCGTACAGACACAACACACTGACACAGCACACTGAGACAGCAAACTGACACAGCACACTGAAACAGCACACTGACACAGCAAACTGATACAGAGTACTGACACAGCACACTGACACAGAACACTGACACAGCACACTGACACAGAACACTGATACAGCACACTGACACAGCAAACTGATACAGAGTACTGACACAGCACACTGATACAGCACACTGACACAGGGTACTGAAGGTGAAAACAAGATGGGCTACTTGGCAGCCATAATACAGATATAATAAGTTACTGTGTGTGTATCAGTTTAGTCCTTCAGTGTTGAGAAACCTGATGGCTTGTGGCAAGAAACTATTTTGGTCTGATTTCAGTCTGGTTGTGTGGGACCGAATGCTTCGGTACCTTTTTGCTGATGGCAGGAGTGTACATAGCTACATTAACATTGTTTTTTAACATCTATTTACTAGACTTGCTAAAAAATAGTAGCTATTTTTGGTTTGCCATGAAAACAGTGAAATTTCTTAAAATTTGAACACATAAAACCACAAAGAGCTAAAAAACAAAGTAGCTGTATAGATATATGAAGGACTGTATGTGGAAGCACATAAATAACCTTTTTTGTTGGCTCCTGCCCAGCCCATGACCTGTAGTGTCTCGTGATCACTGCAGCACTTAACCATTATCGGCATAGCAGAATAGCTTGCTTACGGCAGTTTTTATTCCATTTTCTCCAGTTTTGGCAGCCCGATATTGACTAAGGAAACGAAAATACCCAGGTGCTCCCAAGCCAGATGAGCAATATAATTTCTCTATTTGGTTCTCGGCCTGCCCCAGGGTCTTCTCCCCATTGGACATGAACAAAGCACCTTCCCCAGAGACTCATCTCAGTTTTGATTCTCTCCTGAACTCCTCAAACTATGTCTAAGGCTGAGTCCGGCCACCGTGTGGAGGAAGCTCATTTCCTCTGCTTATATCTGCAACCTCGTTATTTTGGTCACTTTCTAGGAGCTCAAGACCATAAGTGAGGGGGTTGGGATGTAAACTGACTGGTAAACTGATAGCTTCTCTTTTCAGCTCAGCTCTCTCTTCATCACAACAGACTGGTACAACATCCACGTGACCTCTCAAGCCAAACCGATCCATCTGTCGGTCTCTCTTTCCCTTTCCCTTCTAACCTCACTCATGGACAAGATCCCAAGATATTTGAACTCATCCACTTGAAGCAGTTTCTGACTCCCAACCTAAAGGGAACAACCCACCCTTTTCCATCTGAGAACCATGACCCCAAATTTGGAGGTGCTGATGTTCATCCTAGCCACTTCACACTCCCAGCTAGCCAGTTTCCTGTCCCAGAAAAAGGAGCCTAGGTTCGGGGAAAGCTCGTAAGTGAGTGCCTGAGAGTCGAGACCTTACCCATGGGACCTGCCCATCCACGACCTGAATGAGCTACACGGGACCATCCTCCTGTTGGCCCACTGCCTTCAGGAACAGTAGTAAGTGTGCGATGCATTGTAAATTGGGAGGCAGTTGAAGGTATTGAACTTGGCAGACTGATCCTTGCCTACCAAGGATCAGTCTGCCTTTATTATCGGAGGTCTTGTTTTTAAAACTGAAATTGAGTGAGAATTAGAAGTAAAAAATTATTAAATTAAGCTGTGTGACAAATGATCTGATGGAGAAGCTTCTTAAATCCATTTGTTATGGAGATGTAAAATTAACATCATCTGGGTTTTACTTGTAATATGTATTATCAGATCCTTGTAGCATAAAGCTGTCTTTCCAGGTTGCCCGACTACATGCTTCGTTCTGATTGGACTGTCACTTCGTCTCAAGGCCACTTCCTTTGCATGTAGTTCACATCCTCGTTAAGCATTTCTTTGACACTCACTGGCAAAGTGCTCAGCAGTGGAGACTGGAAGGAACTCATTAATGAAGTGTGAATAGGTAAAAGTTTTATTATGAACTCTTGTCAGGAAAGAGATGGAATCAAGATCAGAGGAGTTTGGTAGAAAGCAGTGGAAATGTCCATCCAGTGTTCATTGTGCATTAGCACTGCTCCAAAAAGTTAAACCTGAGTTGGGCTGAGAATATGTGCCTCCTAGAACCCCCACTTATGTGGCAGCCGTTCTGCTCCTCCTGGCCCTTTTGTGGTGCTGAATGGAGACATATTTTTTCCTGTACGTCATCCAAAAGGTTCCTGTTGACTATGTTTTATGCTTGGCTTACCAATGGCAGTAAGGCTTAAAATAGTTCTGTAATGGTTTGGTTGTTCCTCCCTGTGCGCAGTTTCTTTTCCACCAGTCTTTATTCGCCTCGCTGTGCTAGGCTGCCTCAGGTGTTTCTTTGGTTTGTTCTCTCTGTGTCCTCCATGTGAATCTGTGTGTTTGTGTTTCTGAAGGCTGATGACGTAGTGTTGGAATGTGTAACAGTGAGGGGTAGCCTAATGTCTTTCATATACACAGCCTCATCAGAACTGCAGAACTACACCCCTACACTCTCTGTCCATGAGAGTATTTGTAACATTTAACCCTGTGGAATCCCAGGTGACATATGTGTAACAAATTCTAATGAGACATAGCACTTTGCAGTTTGGTTCAACAATGGCTTTGATATAACGAATATTAAATGTTACACTCGTAACATAAAAACATGTGAATCTTATGGGTAGAAGCTCTGCAAAATGAATGAAATTTTGAGTTGAATAGTCATAAGAATTACACAGTATACACAGAGGCAAAGAATTTTAGAATCTTTAGTTCACTGCCTGGATTTACAGGGTTAATGTAAATTTTACAGGGATTATACTGTATATGTCAGGGTGTTTCTGTTCCTTTACTCTGAGTGTCACACATTGTCAGCTTATACATTTTTGGGTTCCTATCTATAAAAACACCCACACTGCACAACTGAATCCAGTTTTTATTGATCAACATTTTAAGTCAGTGGCTTAACGTGACACCTAGATGTAAGATTTCTAGCTAGAAAAGCAACTAGATAGTTTTTACAACATTCAACTATGAATTACTTTTAAATACAAACAACATAATTCATTATTTGGTAAAGGTGGCCTCGTAAAAAAAACTAGAATAAAAAATAATGAAGCCAAGGCCACATTGTAACTTATAAAACGCTCACAGTTCACAGCAACCAATCATATCTACTGATAATCAAAGCTCGATTTGAAACTAATATTAATTGGACTCGGTCTTGAGTCAAATGCTTAAGGGTTCTGTTTTCAGTTGAACTTAAGGTAGACTCATACCTGACGCTAATGTTAAAATGATAACTGTGTAAACAAAACAAATGAAATCTAACTCTGATTACTTCTGATCTTAAAATGCTATCCATAGAACAATGATTAGTCATAATGCAAAGAAAACAACATCATTTAAAAACATTGATGGTTTTAGTAGAAAAGAAGCAAGAAGTGATGAGGACTGTGGGTTTGGTTATTGCATGAGACTTTTCTCATGGAATGTTTACTCTGCTGTGTGCAGTAAGCAGAAACTGTTTTTTTCAAACAGTGTTATGAAGTATTTGTCTCAGTGCTTCTGATAGCAGCTTGTGCTGATATGGCACACTCGGAGCCGCAGTGCTGAGATGCGTTACACTGTGCAGAACCGTGACTGACTTGACAGGGACTGAGATATAGACTCAGTCTCTCACTAACAGCAGCTATTTCTAGCTTACTATTCTGTCAGATGGGATGGGGATACAGAACCAAGGTCTAAGTGTATATTTTATATCTGAGTTCATAGCTCTAGTCCATTAGAGGCCACATCTTTTAGTAGTGTACAGGAATACTTGCATGGTCAGAGAAGAAACTACAGTTTGATTGGGAAGGCTCAAAATGAAAACATGTTATGGAACATATCAGCTAAATAAAGGTGTTCACAGGGGTGTTCCATATGGCAAAACAATGTCCTTATACAGTATGTCGGTGTATAGCAAAACATCACAGTATATCATCAGATTAATTATCAGCAAAAATCCAAATAACACCAAAAATGTGTGCATGTTGAAAAGCTATAGCATTCATTCTGTTTTCGTTTAGCCCCAATTTTAATGTAATTGCACATTTCCAAGTTAAACACCTTTTTCCAAGCTATAGCTGTTCAATGGGAAAACAACTGAAGCCATACCATGTGCAGTCATGCTTTGTCACTGTGGTACAGCCTGGTACATCTATGCTTGTGGAAAGGTGTCATAACAGTACAATGATATCTCAGAGAAAGAGCTTGGAAAGTCTGGGCTAGTTACCAAGGATACCGCTGCCCCAATAATCAGAGCTAGTTTCCAGGGAAACATAACTACCTGGAGGCAGGTTCAGTTACTACAGAGATCTACGTATCCAGAGGATGACAAATTGACAGGGTTTTTCAAAACCAAAGTCAGCTTTGTTCAATAACTACTTTGTTAGTGGGTTTTGTTGTGGTGTCATTGGTCATGGGAATGCAAAACAATAAATATTACAGATATAATGAAGGTAATTACAATTAATGCAACTAAGAAGCAGTGTGTGTGCAACAATCTTTTTGAAAGTGGCGTAAAATACAAATAATAATGTGCACAGGATGTATGCAATATTTCCTTATAATAATAAATAGATCAAAATGCTTTTTAGATAAAGAGCAAAATGCATATATAATTTTAGTATTGGGTAGATATACAGTAATGCAAAGTAGGTCACTCAGAAGGATGACAATTCTGGGAAATAAACTATTTAGGTGACCAGTTCTAGTTCTGGGAAACTGGAATGTATTTCCTAAAGAGATGTCCTGGGAGATGGGGATCACCAGCAGTTTTTCCTGTGTATTTCTTCACCCTGAGGTGACACAGGAATGTGACAGAAGCAAATCTATCCAGGCACCTTCTCTGCAGATTCAACTGGCCATGTGGAAAGTGCAGATGCAGACCAAACCATGACACAGGATGTAACGATGTTATCGGTGGTACCTGGAAAAATTAGAGCAAGAAAGACTGACGTTCATGACACCAGGTGATCTACCTCTGCAGTTTCATCACTTTTGGTAACGAGACATAAAAGAGTAGTGTGATCAGCAAACCTCAGTAATCGTAATGATTTGTCTGTGTGCACTTACAGCAACTCTACATTGTCATATTAACCATCAAAGATAATAATGTATGTGTGACAAGGTTTAATACTGTATACAAGAGAGCTTGGTACTGTATACAAGTGTTTGACGGTGTATATGAGAGTTTTATAGCATGTGTAAGAGACAGTTGGTGCGTGTCATAGAGTTTAAAAGTGTGTATATATGACAGTTTGACAGTGTGTGACAGTCAATATGACTTGTTTTATACGGCCTCTCATACACACTGGTGAGCCACTGTAACTCCTTAGTTTTTGAATTTGCTTGTTTAAATGCTTCAGAGGTGTCTAATTTGTGGTTAATGGGAGAAAAGGTGTGTACATCATATTTTTGATCATTATTGCAGCTGGTGTAATTGTGGCACTGTAGTTCTGGCTCTGCCTGGGCTACTCCCTAATGAGGTTGTTAATTTGATCAGCCACAGTTGGAAGCAGCACAGGACAGTTTATATGGTATTTTGTATTTCCAGTTAAATGATGCCAGCTGTTGCAAAGTTGAACCCTGTGAGGCATGCTTTGATGTAAAGTGTTATCCAGCAAATATAACTGCCTGATACCTTGAGTTTGACTGGATTTTTTCCTATTTTTGAACTGTTTTGCAAGCACATGTAGGTGTATTGGCACTGATTTAGATTTGTGTATGTGTCCCTTGGCATACAATATATCTTGTATTTCTTAGTACTTGTGAGTATTGACACAGAATGGGTGCATATGTTGCTTGCATGCTCAGGGTGGATGTGTGTGTGTATGCATTCACTCTGGCATATATTCTGATTTGTGTATTTGTGTGAGAGATGCTGGTGCACACACAGCGCTCCCATTAGCGGTAATTTAAGTCTCCGCCTGCTACAATCATCATACACCCAGTCGACCTGAATAGATCCATTAGAAATGTAGGCATCATGTCAGCTGACAAACTCTCAGGGTGAATCGCCAGTTTACTTACAGCCCCCTGAATTTCCCTCCTGATTTTTATTAAGCTAAGAAAACAACCAAGACTAAAGGTTCTGTTTCCTTATCTGACCTCTAAAGCTTTGACATGTTATTGTCCTGGGAACTGAACTTGAGGAAGGCACACGCCTTTGTTGTTTTAATGGTGAAAGTGCTTTTATTTTATTTTTTATCAATAATTTATAACTGTGCACAGAAGCCTGAAACATCTGGAGAATTCTCAACTAAACATAATGCTCGAAAACAAACATGGAGTTTTGTTATACTCGTGTCCAAATTTGCAGCTCGATAAGGACCTTCACACTTTTAATGTCATATACATGTGACAATAGCTACAGAGTTGCCATGCAGAACACATCGAGGGGTTTAAGTGGCAAAGTAATGCTTCTTCTCATGTGATTAGTGGCACAAGATCTCCTGCACTGCAGTCACACATGAACACAACTCGAGCCCTTCAGAAATGTGAGGAAATTAAGATGTTGGAGAAGGCATACAGGAGGCAACAGCCAAAACACACAGGCTGTAGTATAAGACTTTCAATAATGTCCGATTTGTTCTGGTCCTCAGAAAAAGATCAAATTCATTTCTTCTCACTTTTTTTAGAATACCTTCTATAGGACTTATGATGTTAGCAATGTCTGTTAGCAATTTTAATATTCAATTAAACAGAAATTAGTACATTTTCTTACAAGGCAGTTGGATGGGCTCAACGTCAACATTAAAAAGTCTGTCAGTGTGCTGTTTTTGCTTTACAGATGTTTGCCTGACAGATGGGAAAGTATATATTGCTGTTAGAAGTAATTGTCAGCTGTTCTTGACCATAGTGCAAATTGTCTACAAGTGTAACTATGACAGAACACAAAAAACAGGGTCCAAAAGCAAAGCTTCATTTATTGTTAGTAAACAGTGAAAATGCATTAGCACATCAATTCAGAATCATGATCAATAATCCAAGCTAATCAGTCCAGATAATCCAAACACACAAGGGCACAGAAAACACACAGGTAACACTGGACAACATTTTTTTTATAACTTCTTTGCTTCAGAGATGAAAGATGAGTTATAACATAAAACTTTTTTGTTTTTTTTATTTCACAAAACCAACGTCAATTTTGTGTTGTTACGTCCTGGGACATATTTTAACACGTATCTGCCCTCAGGTATTCTTCCCCCCCGATTGGTGCTCGAGGATGGCCGTCGTTTGGAGCTACCCAATCAGCGCCACCTTCGGGGGCTTTGCCAGATGAAAAGAGGAGAGAAAAAGCCCAGGCGAGAGAGAGAGAGAGAGAGAGAGAGAGAGAGAGAGAGAGGAGATTCTGATTTCTTAAAAATAGAGATTATGTGGTGTCGTTAGTCTTTCCGTTCGAATTTTGCATTGGGTATTGGTGGTGGATTGTTTTCTGTTAGTTGTGTGTCGTGGTGGGTCGGGAATTTGGGACAGTTTAGGGGCCCAACATTACTGTACCGCACCTTTAGTTTTGTTTTCTATCACACTAGGATAAGGGAGCAAAGACCACTCGTCTAAGTTTTGTTTTCTCTGTTGAGATAGCGTAGAAAGGAATAGAATTTTGTTTTCATGTTTATTTCGTTTGAAAGAGTCAGTTAGAGTCCGTGCCGGGTTTTTGTTGGTAGCTTGTTTTGTTTTGATTGTTTATTTGCTTTGGCTTTGCTCATGTCCCTATATCCCCCCCCCACGTGTGTTTCTGCACTTCCACCCCCACCTTACCTGTGTAAAACCCCGTATTTTGTGTTAGTATTGTTGTTACGGTAATATTTGTATCAGTATACCTAAATATGTGTGTACAGCACATAATTTATAGTTTATAATTATGCCTGTTATACTGGATACAATTATTTCTATATCTTTATTATTTCCATATCTTCATTCTTTATACTTATATCATATATGCAAGCCTATTAAACGCATATACCTACCTATGTGTGTATACTGTCACTAATTTGTTTGTGATCGGTGTTTGTGCTGCAACGGTTGTCTGCACTATAAAACACATAAAGCTCTTTAAAAGGGTGACAGCTTGGTCCTGGGCTGTTTGTTTATCCCCCTTAGGCTTTTCCCCTCCAAAGGGGGCGCCATGTCACGGTCATCACGTGACATGTGTTATAACAGAAAGTCCACAATTTGTATAAAAATGCTAAATGTTTTGCTTCTTAATACAAAAGCAGCACTGTGACTTTACCGGGTTAAAGGTTATAGAACAGTGGCACAGTTCACTGCAGTGCCCGTTGTGTGGTAGAGTATATTCCAAGAGATGCCAAAGATAAAGTGTGCCTTTGCCAATTCTATAAATGGGATATACAGATTACATAAGTGAATTAAAACATCCTGTGATCTGTATAAAAGCAAAATGAGTCGTTCTGGTGTCTGCAAGGTATTTTTCAGTCATTGGATGGCAGAAATTGAATGGTTTGAGTAATCAAAAACAACCGGATGGCTGGTCCTGCAAATAGGGTGTGTTCTGCTCGTTTCATAGGCGATGAACAAATACATTGGCTTCAACCACCAGTTTATGTTCTTGTTTATCATACCAAACAATTAATTACTTAATTATTAATTATTATTGCTAGGAACATTCTAATACTGTTAACTACCAAAAGAAGGTCATACTCAGAACAGGTGTCAGTATAAGTATTCAGCTTCAGGGCTCATCACAGTTGAAGTAGCAATACCAAGAATGAATTACTTTGCATATACAGCATCATACACTAAATAAGAACAAATTTCCTTTTTCTATCTAAATGTGTCTCAGTGTGTACTGCTACTTAAAGAAGAGCCTGCCCACATATACGGTGCAAATTGCCCAAGAGGGGCTGCTATTTATATCGTGACATTTTCAAATTTTGACACACTGCAAGTTCAGTTAAGGAAACAAATCAACAAGCCAGCTGTTTTCCTGCAGTTACTGTCTGAATGTGTGCGATGTTGTTTGCCCTTGGGTCCTTCTGTAAGTCACATGGAATTCCCTAATCAATATGTTAAGCTGAAGGATGATGAACCCTGTGATTCATTCCCATTCCTTGGTACATTTCAAAAGAGGTAATGAACAGGACAATACACTGAATTTTGAGCATTAAGTAGAAGGTGAGGCAAGAATAAGAACAGTGGTAATATTAATAAAGGATATTTTAAAACTGGGGAGCCATGATCTCTTAATCTATTCACAATGCAGACCTGAACATACTGGTAGTGTGCCTGTGACAGAGAGACTAGAGGCTTCTAAAATAAGCCAAAAATTCCAAAATCTTGCATAAATATGTCAGAACATTTATTCCAAGATGATACATTTCACTATGTCAGTTTATATTCAAAACAGCCAAAGGAAAATCATGTTCATAATGAATGTCAAGAGGCTTGTGCTGGTAAGCAATAAGCACACTGCTGTTGCCTTAACAAGTATCCTGTTCTGTCAGAATGTCTTTCTTAGTTTCCCAGCAAAAAAGAGAGATGATTGTGCCATAATTCTTATAATTTTATGGCAAATTCTTAAATGTGATTTGACTTTCGGCGGCATGGTGGCGTGGTGGTTAGCACTGTCGCCGCGCACCTCCAGGCCTGGGGTTCAATTCCCACCTTGGGTCTG
>JABJVR010004581.1:2124-14547 GCA_025773905.1 Chitala chitala
ATTTAGGATCTTTGCTACTGAATCAAAAGAATAATTGGCTGGATAGATGAATATTAGCTTCAGTATGAGGTGGCAAGAAGTAGCTGATGCTAATGGCTTATAATGGGTCTAATGCTCACACTACAGTGACTTCCTCTTCTAGTCTGAGTCTTCTCAGAAGACCATCAAAGAGAGTTTCAAAGTAGAGGCCCAAATGGCTAGTTATAGACCTTCCCTTAGACAGTCGAGGACAGTCCCCATTTTAGGATGGTTTTTTTGTTGATAGGCCAGACTGCACCACATGTCTGTGCTGGTGACTGGTTCTGATTCGGGGTCATGGTGACGACGTGCCTTTCTTGCTGTCTAAACGAGGCCCCGAAGCAGCAGCTGTGCTGTTGATCTTCATGACCTTCGATCCCTTTCTTTCAGTGTAGCGTCTTTTCAACAAGCCCTCCAGGTTGTCACTTTTTAAAAGAACACATTTCCTCCAGCACTGTCCCTACCTGAAGACATTTTGTTATCTGTCTGACACCATGCCATTGCATGAAAGCAATTGCGATAACTCGCCCCCCCTCTTACTGAGAGGGGACGAGGGTGGGGAATCCTGACCGATGGATCCTCCAGATTGTATTGACATACGGACAATGGAAAGCAGTTGACACTGACTGTATTGCTCTTCTGTATTTTCAGAGATATCCAGTTATATTTCTTGGGTTGAGAAAAGGCCACATTTGAAACAAGTGGCTTTGTATTGGCTTCAAAACAAAACAAACAACAGGATCAAGTCTTAGAGATGCCCCAAGTAGGAGGGTTGAGATGTGGCCTTTGGGAAACCTGAATGCTGTTCAGATTCATTTGTTGCTTCCTGAAGACTATTAGGTCCCTCAGGTTGTGTCCTCAGGAAGTGAGACATATTTTTTCCAGCGTGTCTTGTGGCGTATGTGTGTAAAATCAAAAATACATAACACAGAAAAGTGGGCCATTGGTGCTAGACTGATTCTTTAGCTTGCACATTTCCTGCAAAGCAACGCGGCCCAGCAGTGACTGGCTGCCGCTGTATTTGGCTGGAAAAAAAAAATTATATTAATTTTGGAGAACTTTTACTTCCTTGATGAAAAAATTTAACTTGCGTTTCTCTTAGTCATCAGACACGATGTGAACCTGTTGGCTAGAATGAAGGTGGACTTATTGTTACACACAATGGGCAACCCTTCATATAGGGACGCTAGTCCCAAGTGTGACGATATGAAACTATTTATAGTACATCCTTAAAATTGATTAAAATATATCCCCAGTATTCCCAGCTTGGCTCATTTTATATGTTTTTCTCTGCTTTCACAAAGCATCATCATGAAATTTATTAAGTTGAGACATGGGTGAAATATTTGTCTGGCCATTAGAAGTGGTGCAAAACTGGATTTAATCATTTTCTGGTCCACCAGAACATCTGTCTAGCCAAAAATGCTTTGTAATTATACACACATTGTTATGGAAAATTTAATTGTGAAAGGTAGCATGGATAATTAAAATTTTGCACTGAAATTGTATCAGCCTACCGCGCAATATGAGCCATTTTTTTAATAATGCATTTTTGTATTTACCCAAGCAGATGTTGCTCTGTCTTCTTTCATTTGATTTCGGGTTTCCATAGATACCAGCCCACCGCAACCTATCATGAGCAGTATGACTCTCCCTTTTAGATTAAGATTGTGATTTTTTTCCTCTGGTGGCTATCAAAATCATCATCTAACGCTGAGAAGTGTTGGTCTTCACAGCCTCGTAAGGGAACAGCAGCCCCGTGACAAAGCAGGTAAAGACATGCAAATGTATCTCAGGCCTCTGAAATCGCACGGTTCGCTTCGGTGACAGGGTTGCAACAGGTTACCGCCATTCACTTTTTTTTTGTTTGTTTTTTTCTCCTCCCCCATCTGTTTGAGTTGACCAATCGTGTGGCATGTGCAGGGACTTGTAACAGAAGCATGGGCCGCCACACAAACAAACATCCCGCTCCATTCCCACTGAGTTTAGTGGCGGAGCTGCGCCGCGACTCGATAAATGTTTTCATGGGGATTGACCGCTCTGTCATGAGCAAATGAGTTTTCACAGAAGATAACAGCCATGTTAGAGAATAACAGAACTCAGTTGGGGGGTGGTGGGAGGATTAGCTCCAATGTTCTCTTTATTCCCCCGGTTCGGCTATGAGCCAGCAGCCTAGGCAGGGCTGTTTCCCCTCTCCATCCAGGGGTAGGCTTATTATGGATTTCACTCCACTTTTTATTTTCCAAAAAAAAGAATAAAGAATGAATGAAAGTTAAAAATTGGCTCGTTAATTGAGTGAAGCACCAGTAGCCATGGTCCTGGTCTGGCTGGCCCTGCTAGCTTTATCTCCTGGCCCCTTTGATCTGCCCATTTCAGCTTTCTGGTGTCAGTACTTGCTTCTAAATGGGACGGTCAATTAACCTTAGCTCCTCACATCTGTAAAAATATGGCATTTTCCTATGAGCCTTCACAGGAATGTAAAATATAAATCCAGCCAGTCTTTATATAATAGCTTTGTGGAAAGAGCTGGATTAAAGTTATCTTTTCCAACTCAATCTTTTTTTTTCCCATTGATGGATTTTTTGATTTGAATTTAGATTGTGTTATACTTTGAAGTTTTTTTCAGCGATGTGTGAAGTGTGAGTTCTAAGAAATCTGAACGAAAAGTGACGTGCTGCGCAAAGTTGCTCTGAAAGTTAAAGTGCAGCCAAAGGATATTGGGTGTGAATGGCAACAGAGAAAAATTATGTACATACAAACCAATGAGCCAAAACATTACGACCACACGCAAGTCAATAACATTGATTATGTTGAAACCACAGTGCATGTGAAGACCTGGGATACATAGGACAGCAAGTTAACAGTTTGTGTTGGATGCATGACAAATGGGCAGGTGTAAAGACTTGCGTAACTTTGACAAGGGCCAAATCGGGTTGGATCATCTTTGTGACAAGGGCCAAATCAGGTTGGAGCATCTTTGAAACCACAGGGTGTGTAGAGTGGTCCCATAGACACGTTAGCAAGACATTGCATCATGCCATGCTGCAACAAGTTGTTCAGGAATGATCTGAGGAACATGAAAAAGAGTGCAGTGTCTTCAGTGTATTGTCCTAGCCTCAACATTCCCCAGATCTTAATCCAGTGCAGAATCTGTGAGATGTGCTGCGATCATGAACCAACCTGCAGAAATTCACAACTTATAGAACATAAAGGACCTGATGTCAATGTTATATATATATATATATATATATGGCTAGCTTGGTGTTTTCCTGCAGGCATGTGCCAGAAATGTACCTGCATATTTTACATTATATTTTACCTTATATTTCTGCAACAAACAGAAGCGCATAAAGCTGTGCTATCGACACAGCCAAATACGCACCTTTAAAAAGAACCAAACATGCATGCTAAAATGGCCCAGCAAAATTTGTCCTCATATAATAAATGTGTCAGAGCGATATGCTGGCCCCGCTTCCTGCACTCGAACGTTTAAGGGCTACGAAACGCTACTAAATGATCCATTGATCTCCCGTACATTCACAAACGTGTCATCCATTACCGAAAGACTAAATTGTTTTATTGAACCATGCAGGTGACTTGAGGAGCAGCCTCACATTGTGGAGATTTATTTGTGTGACAGGCCTGCCTCTGCACCACTGACAGTTTGGATAAATAAGGCTAGCTAACTATGGATATTAGGTACCAAAATGGGCTAAATTACATTCTGACTGGATGAAGGAGAGGCTTCTACATGCTGCATCCTGGGAATTTGCTAAATGAGGCATGTCTTACAGTACTGTGGCATTTCACACGTGCTCCTCAGATTTGTTGGGTTGTTTAATGGGCTGGCATTTGGAAAGGTCGCGGCCTTTTTCTGTTCATTTGGAGCCTTCCAGTGTCCGCGGTTTGCCGTTCAGCATCGGTTTTTAGAAGCGTCCGTTTCATCGGGCCTCGCCGAGGATCGATCCTTTTTGATCTTCCAGGCCTGGCCGGGCCTTTATTTTGTCCTGCATTGTGCCCCGTTCGAGAGCTCACATCTGCTTTCCTGAGAGTTGCCCCCTGGGTGGCCTCTCAGAGCAGAAGGCAGGGCTTTATCTTCACCGCCCCGCGGCACAGACGGGCCCTGCCACCCGGAGCGGAACGAAGCCGAAAATACCGTCTTTTTCAGATGATTGTGGAGTCTGCATCTTTGAAAACTTCTGAACCTGTGCTCCTTTGCTGTCTCCCGGGTACTTAATTAGCTGTCGCTACATGTTGTCAACCTCTGGATTAAGCAGAATCTCCATTCCTCCTCCTCGCACACCAAAAACTCAGAGAGAAGTTTTGTAGCGGGATGGTCCGTGCCCACAGCGCAAGTTGTCCCAGCAGCACGATAAGGAAGGATCAGAGAAGACAGAGAAAAAAAAGATGGTGGAAGCCTCAAACCTCCTTCCCTCACTCTCTCTCTCTCTGGGGCTGCTGGCCTTTCCTTATCCGTGTAAAAAGCAAGCAGACCTCCTCCTGCCGTGGGCTGGGGTTAAGGATACATCACAGAGCTGAAAATAAAAGTGTCTGCAACTGAGCTGGCGGGGGCTGGTAAACGGAAGAGTAATGGAGGGACCGGTTCATCCTGACGGGTACTGAAGAGCCCCCCCAAATCTGCTACACCTATCATCTATCATGCTCTTTTTTTCCTTTTTGTTGATTGGAGGAGATTGTGGTTCAAGGTGTGTGTGTGTGTGTGTGTGTGTGCGTGCGCGTGTATGTGTGTGTGTGTACTTGTAGATCGAAGAAGAAAATGCCCCCCACAAGAATATTAACTAACATCTCTGAACCACAGACATTTTGGTTGTATGTATTTGTGCAGGCGTGGTTGGAAACACAGAGCGAGGGTGCAGCATAAAACACTCATTTAAAATATGTGGTGGTAAAGGGGACGAGGGAGTAGGGTCTCGCTGAAACAGGAAGCGTTGGACAGCCTGTGTGGAATACTAGAGAGCCTCTTGTTTACGGCGTTCAGCCTGTTCAAGTCAAGTGCGGCGCTTACCGCAGCTTATTAATCCATTACCAGTTTCAGCGGGGGGTGGTCTTCGCTGGCAGCCATTGCTGTTGCTGGTGTAGTAAGTGAGGAGATGTTGTGCTTGAGACAAACTACCCAATCCCAACTCGATTCGTTAAGAATACCCAGCCGTGCAAATGAAGAGCTGCCAAAATTTCAAATTTGCCTGCTTTCATTAATATTTCTGAGAAATTTAAGTCTACTGAGTCACTTACGATAAAGGTGTTTGCTAAGCCCAGGCATGCAAACTCTGCAGCGATAAAGGAAAGACATGAGTGTTGTGAAGCCCCCCCTTCCCCAAACCTCAAACAAGCTGCTGGAGGGACCTGGGTAGCTGGTTCCATGTAACTACACACGCTAATCCACAGTGGGGCGGCTCGGGGGAGGCGAGATATGAATGATGAGGTCTCGCTCTGCTGGTCCCCGCTCTTGGATGCTTGGAGAGGGAGATTGGGTTGAGCTGCTGAACCTGAAGGAGGAGCAGGAGACCCTGACTTTCACAGGGTTCTGTGAGCCTTACTGATCCTTATACTGTGATACTGAGCTGAATTGGAGCTCTGAGAGGCAGCTGGAAAAGTGCAGACAACTGCTGATCAGCACACACACAGCAAAGAGCTGGTGAACACACACTCCACACTGTGCAGTGTTAATGTTAGGGCTGCTGGTAATGTATGTACCCAATAGGTGAAATTTACTTCTATTTCACAGGTTTCTGCTGCATATTTACCAAAGCAATTCCAGCTGCATATTGTACTTGGCTGAAGGGTACAAAAACTGTATTTGTTTTTTTTTTTGGGGGGGGTGGGTGTACCCAACATGCTGCATGAGGAAACACAGTTGTGGAAGACATTTCAAAAGACAAAAGAGACAAAATATTTTAGGGTAGTTGGGGCACCGTGTGTTAGGAGTGGTTATACTGAGGCGGTTTGGAAGATGTTGGAAGGAGAAAGGTCTGGGGCTTGGAGCTGTGGATGATATGAGGTGCTGTACATGATTTGTTTGTCTGCTGATAATGAAGTCCCAAGGGGAAAGCCCACAAGAACATAGTTTGTTTAATCAGCTACCTTCCAGGAACCAGCAGAGCTGTGAAACTGAGAGATAACATTTGGACAGAGTTGTAAGAGGCTTTATTTACAGGCGATCTGCTCTAATTGCATAATTTCTTTCTACCTGGATGTGGAGACTCAGAAAAATAACTAGTTGTTTGAGTTCACCCCATTGGCAGGCCTAAAGGAGATGTCTGATTGGCTAATGGGATACAGCAATGGTGGTAACATGGGGGAGTGGGGCAGTGGCCTGAATCTGATTGGTTAAGCCTGTTGAACAGGTTGTTGCCAGGATGCTTCCTTGTGACCTGCGATGAAGCAAGAATGGTCTGCCTTGTTTCCACGGTAATGACAAGCCCAAGTTCTGCAGCCCAGGGCTTCTTGCCATAGCCTCTCTGGTCTGCAGCATCTAAGTAAACAGATTACATTTAATGGACATTATGTCATGAACAGTGCAGTTAAACAAGAAGTGAAGATCGTTTGAACTGCTGGAAGACATCAAAGACACCAGTAATTCTTGAGTTAAACCAGTAAGGCTCCCTCTTCTTCCTGTAAAACATCACTTGTTCAGTCATCTTTATTCTTCCATAAATATACTCAAGTGGCAGACACAGACAGTAGCTGGCAACAAATATTTGTAGATATATATCTTTATATATGTTGGTATGTATATCATAATATGTTACACAGCTCCACTAGGTTTTCTTGAATGTCTTTTATAGGTATTTTACACAGGTGTTAGCCTGGGATTTTCATAAATCAGAACTACACGTCTACATGCCTCTGAGGAAATACTGAGCGCAACTGCAGGGAAATTTATTTCAAACAGTAAGTTAGTCAGTGGTGCTTTGTGAAACAGTGTCTGAGACAGGAGAGGACAACGTGAGAACTTGTTTTTTCCTGCTTGGAGAAAGCAAAGGCTTATAAGATAAAGATGCTGCCAGACACCCTAAATCTAAAGAGAGAAGTTGCTGTTGTACTCATGAAAGAGGTATGGATGGGCAGGAGCAGACGTTCTGTGAGTCACCTAAGCAGCTTTTAAGTGGGAAAAAAAAAGCCATATAGAGAAGGTGCCAGGTAATTGTATCCTGCACTTGTATTTTGTAAGAAAATGTCAGTTGTGTTGACTATAGATGTAAAGGATTACATGAAAATCCTACCAAGACGCGGCGATAAGTTGCCATCTGTCCTACGCACTCCAAGGGAGTATGCACAGCAGCCACAAAGCTGGGAGGAAATTAATGACTTAAGAGAAATGTCAACGACAGAACTGGACCTTGGGAGCTGTAATTATTCCAAGTTAACAATAATAACAGTTACCGGCTGCTGGTATTGGGCGGGAGAAGGGAAAAAAAAAAATCAAAGAAATGAAACAGGCTGTGATTGGTCAATATAGTGAAGTGCTAACAGAGGTGTGGAGATGAGTAACTGTGATTGTGGTACAGCGTGACCTGCTCCCTGTCTGGAATTTTTGGTCTCTCTGCTGTGCTGTGCTGTGCCGGAGAATGCGCTGGCGTGTGAAGATCTGGTCATTGAGTTCCAGCTCTGCTTTCTTGTTTCCGTGGCTTGGGGGTGTGGAGAAAAAACAAAGATGCTACCAGGACTGAATGCCGCAGAGTTAATGGTCCGAGGAGGAAATCTGACGGCCAAGGCATCGGCCAGTGTTCGGAGGCCGCCGAGTTCCAGCTATATTTGCTACATTAACTTTGAGTGTGTTGGTAAACAGAACAGCTCCAGTTCGCCCCAGAGCAGGCGGAGCGTGCCGTAAACAAACAAACAGAGCGCCGTGGCAACGGCGCATGGAGAGCCTGTCGTCAGCCCCCGTGCGCTGATCCGCGCCGCTGCCCCGCAGTCTGCAGACACACGGTGGAAATTACTCTTTGCAAGCCGAGGAGTGTGTTTACAGGTGCTGACATAAATCGTAAACACAGATTAAGAACAGAGACAGCATATCTTGCACGCAAAAGCCTGTCACATATTCTTCTGTTTAATCTGCGTGGAAAACAAAGGCTTTGTGTTTGTGGCCAGAATTCAGAGATAGGATTTACTAGATGAAGGCAAAAGGCCCGGTGGGTTTATCACAAAGATGCAAAAGTAATTCATGTAATATATGTGCACCAATGTGGAACTCATGTGGAACTGATACACCCAGATATGGCTCCCCAGTCTGTTTTGTGTGTAAAAATAGCAGTGTGCACCCTGCCCTGCCTTTGGGGCTGCCAGAGCTCCGCCCACTGTGCTGGGTCAGGGATGCTCCATGTGTTGCTGCTCCGCAGGGTGATCGATCCTCACGCTCTGGGAGGGGGTGGCGATTGAGAGCGCGCGGCAAGGGTCGTTCTGCTCTTCGCCAGAGCAGGCACGCCAATTTGTTTGCATCCTCCAAGGCCCCAGGCGTCCGCGATCGCTTGCGGTTGATCAATAGCCCAGCCAGCTGTGCTCGCACACCTGTGCGCTCTCCCCGTTAAGCGCTTCTGCGCGGCAGTCAATAAGCCCCGTCGCCAAAGAGGCCCCCTGCACTTCACACAATGTTCAGAGAGAAAGGCGTTCACTGTTCCCGGCCAGTGCGGCCATCGATTGTACAATCTGCTATGTGATCTACATTATCTGGAGCAGTGGAAGGATGCCTCTGTTTCTTCACATAATCTTTGCTAGCTCAGGTCTGCTGCATGAACACTGCATCCGGTCTTCAGTGTGTTTACATTTTTTGAAGAGCGTTAAGCTTTAGTAGTCATGGTAACAAGAGACAACAAATCGGATGGAACACTTCTAGAATAACCAATATTGTTCCTTGATCACTAAGTGTAAAAGCCTAAGGACTGTAATTCACCGGCTGTAATGAATCAGTGTGATATGCGGGGACATGGTAGGTATTAGCTTCTGCCTTGCACTGTGTGACTTGCAGACTGTGTTCTTGTGATTTCCTTTTTAAATGTGTGGCACCCACCCTCTCCCCGGTTTGTGGGCTGTGACTGTGCTTTTGTCTCACTCCTGAGCAGAATGTGTAAATGATAATTTGATAGACAATCAAGAATGTATTGATATGCGGCGCAGAAGCTGCAGCTGATGTCATGCTTGCAGAGAAGCCACCTTGCCACGCGCAGAGAGGCTGACATGAATGCGTGACCTCCATCGCCATGGAGACATATGGCCATCATCACTCCTCTGGGTGTTCAGTCCTCTCCTGTCCAAGGCCTGGCCCGTCTCTGTTTGTAGCAAGGTCCACCATCTCATGAAGGGCTCATTGTTTAAACTGGTGGATTCTGCTGGGGGTGGGGGGGTGTAGGATATGAAAAGGACGTGTTTTTGTGCTAGTGATGTGGAGATGAAACGTTCACCTCTGGGGTGGCGGACACAGGGGACAGCGCTGGGTTTGTGCTGACAGGTTTGTCCTTCCCTGTCCACTGGGGAGCTGGACGACGGACGGGACAAGGGAGCAGTCCAGCCTTCGTGTCCTCTCTCCCCTTACAAGGCCACAGCGGCACACTTTCCCTGCCCCATTAGTGAAGAACACAAGGGGACTCAATACAAAATGGTGGCGTTTGTAGGTCTAGCAGGTGTTAAAGGCTAATAACCAGCATGTCGCTTAAACCAGAGTGCTATAAAACAGCCAAGGAGAGTTTGCATGAGTGGATATGTGTCTCTGGGTTCTCTGAAAAACTGAGAGCCGTCTTGGGACTGATGACAGTGGACTTACATTCTCATTTCAAAATTGCCTTTGTGATACAGCGCCTTATTTTCTTTGTTACGTGTGTGCTGTTAGCATACATGCATTTGCACCATAAAATGTTAGTGAAGGAAAACATGAATTATTTATTTTGACCATAATTAAAGAGATAAATTAGTTGCCTGTATGGCAGATATTCCTAAAAGCATCATTACAGACAGTAGATAAATGTGATGAACAGTTAAAACCAAAACAAATATTACAAAATAATTTATTTAGGGTTACTCAGCAGGTAGCATTGGGGTCATGAGTCTGAATTTAAGTTTTGTGTGCATGAGTGTGTGTCAGTGTGTGTGTGGGCCTGGACATTTTCACTAGACAACACAATTGTCTGTTGTATGACAGTTTGTTGAAATACAACAGTAGGAGGCAGTGGATTGGCTTTGGTTTAATAGGCCGCCTCAGTACATATGGAAAGTAAATAAAAATAATTTATTCTGCTCATGATGCACTCTGACATACAGAAACACATTTGTTTTTCATGCCTAGTTTTGCGTCTGTGGCAGGTGTTCCACCTGCTATCCTGTAAATGCCTGCTGTAGGCCCGACCTGGTAACTCCACATGTCTCCAGTGATGTGGGTGTGTGCGGTGCTGGGCAGCTGAAGAGGCTGACGCCAGGCGAGTTTTAAAATGCTGAACGGGGAAATTGCAGTAGTAAAAAAAAAAAAAAAAACTCCAGTCGAAATGCATAACCATCAGACAATAAATTTTAGTTTCATGACACCAACAGACCACTAAATCCAGCTATCTCTGTACAATCCTGACGACTTTGGAGAGATTCCCAGACACTTTCGGCGTGTCCTACAAAAAAAATTAAAAAAGGTACACTTAACATTTTGTCATCGTTAAGCAGCCAGGA
Organism: Chitala chitala; assembly: GCA_025773905.1. Taxonomy (NCBI): domain Eukaryota; kingdom Metazoa; phylum Chordata; class Actinopteri; order Osteoglossiformes; family Notopteridae; genus Chitala; species Chitala chitala. The sequence goes on from JABJVR010004581.1 coordinate 12,811, forward strand.
TTCCAGCCATTGTATCCCTGAGTACTTGACGTGTGTTGACATACAAGTACCAGCCTGACTACGGTTTACTGGTGGGACTCCAGTGCAGCAAGACCTCTGCAGGTTTAGCTGGGTATCATAAACCATCACATTTCACTGTCAATGCCAACCTACTTCATTACCAACACACAATATGACATTTGTATCTTCAGATGGAATGTGTACTTCCTTTAAATACTACCCCGTTTACTTTTAATGTAGTTAAAGATTAAAAAAAAACTCTCAATGTGCTAATACACAGTATTCTTTGTGAAGATTCTTTGTGAAACAATTCTTTGTGAATCTTGCATTGAAATTGTGATGGTGATAGTACAGGTAATGAAGGTCGTTATGGCGATGACCGTGATGGCTTTCGTACACTGCTTTATGTAACATATGGTCAATTTCCTGAAGCTGAAACATTTCCTTTTTCTCTTTATTGCACTAATAAGTAATTATATACCGTCTCAGTGTTCTCTTTAAAATTCAGCACCGTTCACTGTTTTTTCCCTTATAGTCACCGCTGACCTCTCCAGCAATACCACTTCCTTGCAGAGAAAAGTTATCACTTAGCAAGACACCAAGAACTGTACCAAGACGCAGGTCACCGAAGTCAAAAGGACACGGGTGAAAATGTGGTTGCTGGGAAACTGAATTCCGCTTGCTTTTGAACCATGAAAATACTCGGTTTGAGGCATACCGAATTCAAAATTCATGACATGGTACCATTCCAAGTGACCTCGGGGTGCCAGATCGTGAATAAACAAAACAGAAGGTTAAGCCTTAAATGCGTGACTTTGTTGTATTTTTAAAGAAAGCTTTCCCTGATCACATTGCCTTCTTATACTGTGATCACTCACAGTCTCCAAGCTACACAAATACTGGCTGTTCCAAAAGGCTACATGAAACCCAAGTCCTAATATGTTGCCTAAGTAGATTAATTAACATCAGGTCAATTATTTACATTGTAATTTGTGAAAAAAGCCATAGGAAGGGTGTGCTGTTCCCAGGTCTGTTTTTAGAGGCACCAAACATCAACGATGGATCCCTCACACTTGAGATGACATTTGGGTTAATGGAGAGAGCAGTGTCAACACAGGACAGTGATGAGATTAGCCTGGTGTTGTTGGGAATCGAATGCTGGTCATTTTCTGTGTACCCCCCATACAATGGGGAATTTTTGATGACAGGAGGAGTGGGGGGGAGCTGTGGAGAGAACATGTCTGGTGCCCTTTCCAAAAAATAGTGACGGGAGAGAATCGCATCAGACTCAAATAAAATCACGTTGCTGTTGCATGGTGGCCGTGGAGCACCTCATTGGTTCAGAGCAGATTAAAAGGCTTCTAACTGAGCTAAACGTGCATTTCAGTTCAGACCCTCGGCCTTTTACATGATTTAAACAGCCCTGGCTGGAACATTAGTGACTTCAGTTTGCTGCTAATCCCATTTGTTGTGTGGTAAATTGTGGGGTATCGAAAGCTTGCTAACCATCAGAGAGTGGCAATATTTACTCCTGCCATAGGAAGCATAGACCTTCAGCTTTACTGAGTGGAACCTTGCAGTGCAGGGTTGGTAGTGTTAACTTGATTACTGTAGTAGTACTGTAGTACTGTAGACAGTTTTAAGTACCTGGGTGTTCACTTCAACCATAAACTGGACTGGTCCCACAACACTGATGCTCTGTACAAGAAGGGCCAAAGTCGCCTCCACCTTCTGAGG
>JABJVR010004583.1:0-14546 GCA_025773905.1 Chitala chitala
GTCTGTACAGCCTCATGCTGAGTTCCCTGCCCTGTCTCCCACTGTCTGTACAGCCTCATGCTGAGTTCCCTGTCCTGAGGTTCACTGAAACCTGGCTCAGTGCTCTGTTTCGCCTGGGAAACTGAGCTATTGTTCTGCTGAGCCCAGGGGTTTCAACATGCCATGTAATTGTGTATTTATGAGTCTTTTTCATACTTACTCATTCTCTGTTAGTCACTGTTTGTAAGGGATTTGTAAGAACTCTTACAATCAACAAGACATGCACACCACCCTCCCTGGCCTCAGGTTTCATAAAAGTCCTTGAGTCTTTTTTATTTGAATAAGTACATTGAATGATGAATGGGGTTTTATTTGTGTGTTCCCTGAGCTGCTGGGCCTCCACAGTGGCAGTGAGAACTATGGGTTAGCTGTTCCTGTATCTTCAGGCAAAGATGGACCCTGAGCTGCACAAAGTGGTGAAGGTGCTGCTGCATAAGTCTGTGGAAGGTTAAACCTTCATCCACACATGAGCGAGCCTTGTCTGCTCTCCTTGGTGGAGGAGTGCAGTAAGTACTCAAAATCAGTCCCTTTAACAGAGCTCTGTATTAGTGTAAATACAGCACTGCTGTACAGTCTGTTATGGTGCTGACATTTAGCATAGCAGGGCATTTCTTGTACATTGTTGCTGTAGATTTTAGAAATGTAGATTGTAAATGTTAGCAATCACTCTTATCAAGTCATCACACGTGGTGAATTAGATTTTTCATTATTATAGACATAGTGTATTTAGTTTGGTTGCAGGTGGCACTGTGGTGTGGTGGTTTGTGCTGTTGCCTCTCACCTCCAGGCCTGGGGCTGAAGTTCCGCCTTGGATCTGTATGCACAGAGTTTGCATGTTATAGAGAAAATCTGGTGGACACAGGGGACAGGACAGGTGCAGAACATTACAGCTAGTAAATGTAGTTAGCATACATTAATATTGACCTGTGTTTTAATAAAATAAAGTAGGCTTGCATACCTGTGTGGTTTTTCCAGGTGAAGCAGTACATTGTGGAGGGCAATAGGGATGGTATCATCTGTAGATCTATTTGGCCTGTGTGCATACTGGTGAGGATCCAGGGTGGATGGGAGAGCTGCCTTGATGTGTGTCAGAACCAGTCTCTCCAGGCACTACATAACTATGGGGGTTAATGAACTCACCCTCAGTCCTCCTCCTGTAGGGTGCCTTGGCATCTCTGATGCCCCTCTTCAGTTCTGACCTGGCAACACTGTACAGCCGTGCATCACCGGACCTGAAAGCTGTGCTGCGGGCTTTGAGCAGGATTCGGACATCTTTAATCATCCGTGGCTTATTGTTGGGAAAGATACGGATTTTTTTTTGTGGTGGTGACAGTGTTCATACAGCTTTTTATGTAAAACAACACCGTTGATGTATAGGTGTTAATATCATCATCCTTGAATATGGACCAATCAGTCTGGAAGATACAGTCCTGAAGCTGTTCAGATGCCAAACCCGATTCACTCTCGTGGTTGGTTTCACTGAGCTGATCTGGGTTTGACAATAAGGCACGTCCGATAGAGATTCACTACTTCGGAGTTGGTCCGGGCTAGTTCTACGTATGTACGGGTCTCCCGAATGGTTGTGTGATGATTTAATTAAATTAAAATTTTGAATTAAATTCAAAAGTTTTACCTGCTTAACGCTTTATCATGGTAGTATAATCACTGCGAAATATTCTGCCTTGTTTATATATTGGCTTCCTCGTGTGCGCCGTAATCTTGTCTCGTTTTAATCCTTCGTGAATCCCGGCAGCACGAGAACAAGGCAAGCAGACGAAATTTTTATTCAGTTTGACAGTTCACAAATATTTTAACATTACGACAACATTGTAAATCTACAATATAAGACAGGAAAATATGTAAAAGATTTGTGTAATAATTTATTTTCAATGAAAAATGTTTAGTTTTAATGTGAAATGGTGAAACAATGTATGATCAGTCAGTTTGTATTATAGTATACATCAACAAGTACCTTTGCCTTTATGTCTGCCAACAATACAAAGGAGATTATAATGTCGAAAGAGCCATTCAGCTATGGTGGCATGGTGGACAGAGACAGAGAAGACCAGATTTCTCCTAAACTTTGTTAAATAATATGAACAGTTGCAGATTATAAAGTTTATGCAGTCTATATTTTTATAATAATAGATAAAGTAAACTCAGAAAATCTCTGAGGAGATCAGACAGGGTCCTTGTCCTGATTCACTCAGAGGTCCCCACTGCTTCACCCTGGGCCCCAGCAACCACTCCATGGAGTGGCTCAGGATTATGTGCTTACCTGCCTCCACCACCAGCCAAAGCAGCCGCGTAAGAGCATTCTTGGTTGTGGCAGGAGCGAGCCACTTGTTCCTCCCCACCACAATCACAGCAATGGTAAGGATCCTTGCAGTCCTGAGCCGAATGGCCAGGCTCAAGACAGTTCCAGCACTTAGGGTCTGGGCAGTCCTCAGCCTGGTGACCGTGGCCCTGGCATGCCCTACTGAGGGGAGGCTGCACTCTATAAAACAAATACCCCCTATTGGAACCAGTAATAAAATAAGCTGGGGTACTGACAACCCCCCCCCCTTACCATCCTTCTTAAACTTCACAAGAAACTGGCGGCCCCATCCGCTGAGTTTCTTGAGTGGGACCTTGTAAAGTTAAGCAAGCCACCATCTGTCCCCAGACCTGGTCTCACTGAAGTAGCCCTGCTGGCCACCGGAGCTGCCGCCAAGGCCCCGCTCACTTGGATCCACACTGTGCCCTGGGATCCAACCAAGGCATCTTACTAAACTCCTTCTCAAGGCTAATTTTTTTTGTATGTATTTTTTATTATTTTTTTTTAAGTTATATTAAGTTGTTTTTCTCAGCGCTTCTTCCTTTTCCTGCAGAAATTGCTTACATCATTATGGTATGTTAAGACCACTTCTCAGGTAATTATTTTACATTCTGGTCATGCACTATAAGACAATAAAATATTGATTATACTGTTCCTATATCTGCTTTAAATAAGGTCTCAACATGAACATACTGTCACCACAGGTAGAGGCCAGACTGCCCATGAGCATTTCAGGTTTGCTTTCTGACCCTCTACAGCAGGTTCAAACTGTCTTTGAAGCATTATTAACCATTGGTGCATATAGGCTGCTGCACAGTTACTACATCTCACCAGTTAAAATTCTGTAGTCAAATGACAGAGTTGTGGCTTCACAACTATGTTAAATATACCCTTTCAGTCTCCACTAGCAGCTTAATTCAGCATGATTGCATTCAGGATGTAGGACTGAACTCAGTATGACAAGCAATTCACTCCTCCATATAAAATGGCTGTGTCCCATTACATGTACTATTGGGACACTCCCATTAAAGCTTAATTTTCTGTGATATAATGAGCTGTGAGGGAATCACGGTGGTTTGGCAAGTCGTGCTCCTGTAATGCCCATTCAGAGTGGTGGGTTTGGCACTCTGTGTGTGGGTAGTTTGTGTGTTCTCAGCATGCATATGTGACTTTAGGTCTTCCTATCTTCTCTACAAAGGCTGAACGTACAGGTGAACTGGACCTTGTATATTGCCTTCAGTGTATATGTGTGTGTGAGCGTGTGTGTGTCCCCTCTGGTGGCCACAGACCTGACTTTACATGTACAGAATGAAGGCTTGAAGAATAAATGACTGAAGATGGCGTGTGTAAAATTTTAACATTGTTGTACGATGTAACAGTATAAAAAACTGTCATTACACCATAGTAACATCGTCTGTATATGTGGGTCTGTGAGAAATGTCTGGAAAACATGGGGCTCTGTTGGATTGTACATGATTGTGTTTCCTTGGCAAATTGCCCTGACATCAAAATTCTTAAAAATAGGAAGGAAACATTGCTGCAGAATAAGCAAACGTCTGTGTGAATGTGCAGATGATTGCTCTGTATTAGCTCCTCCTTTGTGTTTTATCAATAGTGCTTTTAAATAGCACTTCCTCCTTCAGTCATCTCAGCCTGCAGATACATTTCCAGTCAGTCTGGTGATCTTCATTTGTGTGCCTGTTTCAGTCCAACTAAAATCTAATCTGCTGAGAAAACAGAAGGAGTTTCACATTAATGGTGAGTACTGCTATGTGTCAATATGCAAGGATTAGATTAGTTTAGATTAGACAGGTTTAGATAAGATTCAACCTTACTGTTATTGCAAGCATACACATACAATGACATGCAGTTTGGCATCTGATCTGAAACTGCAGTTGTGCAAAATACATTAATCAGTACATACTGCAGACCCCCGGTAGTTTGACACTTGCAATTTTCCGTCTCTTGCACTTTTCAATTAATACCACCCCCATATTCACTTGCTGTGTGGTTTCCTTTTTTTGTAATATTTAAAAATAAGACTTCTCTCATTGTATTACTGTTTTTTTGTATATTTAAAAGTAAGCTTTTGTTTCTTTTTATTTATTTTTTTCTTGCATTTGCAAGTGAAATATAAGTAATGTAGTGTAAATGTAAACTGGTGATAGTATGCAATTATAAAAACAATAAATTGAAAGTACACAAAAATGGCAGGGATATGCAGAGTTCATTATGAACAAAAAGTCATTGCATGCACTTCATTTAGCCCCTGCATTCACTAATAGTTTATTCTGGTATTTCCACATGTGCTCTTAGGCTCACCATTGCATGTGTCTGGACGACATCACTTGCTGGCATTTGGCTTTGCTTAGACAGGAAATGTGTGCTACAGATTTTGCACTTTGTACTAACTAGGAAGCCTTTGTCAACCATGACAGCAACGTTTTCTGTCAGCAGTTCAACCAACCCTGACTTCTTAAACAGCTATTTTTCATTTACTGACCCCTCAAAAAGTGAGGAAACCAAGGTCACGGACATCCCAATAAGTCCTTTCCTTCTGCAATGGAGCTTGTATGTAGAATACACTTCAGTCTGGAGGAGAGGAGATGGTGGAGTTTGACACCTCAAAAGGAAGAACTCATCAATGGATGGTAACAGCTGCTGCTGACATCGAGAAAAATTGTCAGATGAGACAAAGTTGCAGTAACAGTTAATACATTACAGGCTGTGTGCATTACTCCACAAAGCTAACATAGCACAGAAAGTTATTTGCACAGTAAACTGTCAGAAAAAACTGTGTGCAAGATGAGCAAATGTTACTCTTTTGTTTGTTCTCTCTGTTGCTAATTGTTTTCTCTAGTAAATCTGTGTGGGCTGCGAGGTTCAAGTTTGAGCCCCCATTTCCACTGAATTAATCCCAGAAATCCCATTAAGTAATTGTCACTGTAAATCTACAGGAATAAGAGAGAATACAGACTGCAATCCATCAATGTTGATGAGTCACCAACAAAGTTAATCTCAGGCTCAGGTCTGCCTCTCCTGTCCTACGGACCTAACCTAGATGGCGGGAGGGAGTATTTATCATTCAAACCGATCAACTCTTTTCTGATGTTGGCTTTGTCCTTCTGTCCTTTTTGAATCAAGAACTTCATGCATAGCAGAGTCTGCTGCATCATTTAGTATGTTCTGTAACAGTAAATTTATACTGGCAAATGTTGACAAAGCACTGTTCTCATTTATTAGTGCATCCATTAGGTAATTCCTACCTTGATCATTTGTTGTTCACTTCTGAGATTAAACTTTATCTACTCTGGTTTATGGGACTGTGTGGTTTCTCTTCAGTGGTTTCCAAGAGTGGGATGAATCTGGCATCTACCTGCACAAAAGTTAGATATCGCACTTGCAGCTCAACTTCTGAAGGCCTTGCAGAATCATACTAGAGTTGGTATCATCTACAATGTTCAGATATGACTCCAGATGAGAAGAGGTGCAGCCATTATTATCAGGCATAGCAGAGCTGGAGTAATTGGTGGTCTGCTCATTGGGTAATTGGAAGGACCAGCTCATTGTAACATCTATGTGAAATGTTGTAAGTCACTTTGGATAAAAGTGTCTGCTAAATAAATAAATTATATACACATGTGCTCATGTTTGAACAATATAGAATTACCTTGATTTTTCAACATAGTACTTAGCTGATAATAGTAAGAACAACTTTTCTCCACCAGTTGCTTCATGTGCTGCACTTAGGACTTTGGTCACTAAAATAAAACATTAAATTAAAGTGAGTGTACAGTATGAGCTGAACACCTGTCTTGTCTGTCTTCATTATGGGGTGGTACCACATCCAACATGAAGTTTACCAGAATACACCATCACTACGACATTGTACATATCATTACACCCCTGTTAATATAGTCTCTTTGCTTGGTTGTCCACTCAGTTACTAATCAGATTTGCCAGTTTTTTTCAGTTTTTCTACAATTATGACATGATTCATCAAATTAGCTTTATCTGGTTAGTTTCAGTATGAAAACATTTCTCAGTTATTGCTGACTTTGTTCCTTTTTTCTTTTTCGCATGTAACCACTGTGACCACAGACAGACGCCCCATTCTATTTTGTGTCTTTCTAAGACGTGGCTCTAAATGATGATGACTGTGATGCTGTCAGTGTTCTTCACCACTGTGTTTCTCCCTTTTGAATATTGCATTCATATCATAGTGCCAAACTATATGTAGAAAATTAAATGAGACCATGAACCACACTAAGTTTAGGCTAAAATGGTAAATACACTGTGAACAGACTTTAATGAAATATTATTTAATTCCCATTGTAATACATTTAAACACATTTAAAGTAAGTTACTTTGATCATGTACTTTTATCTGTTTATCATGTTATGTACACTTTGTCCATCAGTATTTTCTGGAAGCTTAAAGAGGAACAGGAAGAAGCAAATGACAGAGAACTGCCATTCCCTGTGACTGTTAGTCCTGTTCTTGACCACAAGGTGTCACCATTTTTCTTTTTTCTATGCTTTTCTTTCCTCAAGCTGGTTCTCTTAAATACATTTTCGTCTGTCTCCACTTACTCCTTTCTGCCTATTTTTACCCCTCACTTTGTCACTCCCTTGCTGGTTATTGTGTGTGTGACATTCTGGGATTGCATATCCTATGCTTTCTGTGTTTTGTCCTGTAAACCCTGGTTTTGCGTTCTTTAATAAACCATCCTTACTGTATTTAGACCTCACCCCTCCCTCACGTTTTCCACATTGTTACAAAAATACTGTTATGTACCATAACAAATACAAAAATTCCACAGTTCCACTGCATTCCACTGGGGATATGCTATAAATTCATTTTTACCCTCTGGTTACAGTGATGTGGAGTTTGTAGTCTTTGCTAACATGACGGACACTGATTTGTATTTTATATAATATGTATATAATGGTTTAGTTTATTTGAATGACATTCATTTCAAAGTTTGTTCTGAGAAGTCAGGTTTGGTTGCTGTTTCAGAAAATAGTTTTTAAAATAATAATGAATACATTGTGTATTAGGAGGTGGTGGTTAGCACTGCCGCCTCGCACCTCCAGGCCTGGGGTTCGATTCCTGCCTTGGGTGTGTGTGTGTGTGTGGAGTTTGCATGGTCTCCCTGTGCTTGGTAGGTGTGCTCTGGTTTCCTCCCATAACCTAACCATGCAGGTTAGGTTAATTAGTGTCTCCAAGTTGTGTGTGTGGGTGGGTCGGCGTCCCGGTCTGTGTGTCTCGTGCTCTGGGATGGGCTCCAGGCTTTCCCACAACCCTCACCTTGACTAAGCAGTTAAGAAGATAACTGGCTGACATTGAGTATTTGCTATTTTCCTGGTTGTTATACAGTCATTGGGGTTAATAATCACCACATATATGTTGTCTTAATTAGTGTAGTGTTGTGTCTTTTGTTCATCCTATATTTTTCAGATGTGATCTCATGTGTGGAATATCATTGCTCAGTTTGATTTCAAAGTTTTATTTTAAATGGCTGATTTACATATTTCCTTTAATCAGTTTCTGTTCTTTTTCCTTAATTTTAGTTTCATTGCATTCTTGTTTTTAACATTTTTTGGACTGCGTGTTTTGTTGTTGCTGTTCATTGGTGTTTATTTTAATACACATTGGGTACTGCTTGTTTACTGCACAGTTAACCTCTGATAAATTCATCCATGCTGCAAACTTCCAAATATCAAGCTGGCCAAATGGACCACATATTGGTATACAGACACATTCAGTGCCACAGCACACACATGGGTTTTAGTTAGTTCAAGCCAGTAAGCGCCTAAGGGCCTAAGACGCTCATCAGAGAGAACATGAGGAGGGATGGTTGTGGAAATGGCAGCTTTCATCTGCAATTATACCAGGGAGTGAACTATATGCAGAGCACAGGTTTTAACCATACAATCAACCAAAGTCCACAATCCAGAAATATTAGTCAGGTATACAGACAACAGGGTCAGCAACAAGAAAGTCCATCCATCCATCCATCCATCAGCTTAACCGCTTATTCCTGGCAAGGGTCACAGGGAAACCTGGAGCCCATCCCAGAGTACATAGGGCGCAGGGCAGGGGACACCCAGGGCAGGGCACCAACCCACCACAGGGCACACACACACAACGGACAATTTGGACACACCAATCAACCTAACCTGCATGTCTTCGGACTGTGGGAGGAAACCGGAGCACCCAGAGAAAACCCACCAAGCACAGGGAGAACATGCAAACTCCACACACGCCGACCCAAGGTGGGAATTGAACCCCAGGCCTGGAGGTGCGCGGCAACAGTGCTAACCACCACGCCACCGTGCCACCAACAAGAAAGTTAAACAGCCAAAATCTAGACATGAACATCATGGTCAAACAGGGAAGAGACAAGTTTCAAAATACAAAAATCAATACTGAAGCCAGAGAGACACAATAAAACAAGTTGAAAACAAAGCCAGACTACTAAACAAGTGCTAAGAATTTTTTTGTACAAAATGAATACCTCTTAAAGTGTGGGAGAGCCCTGCTAAAAATGGGTAGAATATTATGCTGGGATGTGGAAGTCTCCTGGTTTGAATCCCATCCCTGCCACCAGGTGCGTCCTTGAGCCAGACACCCCAACGCTAGCTCCCTGGGTACTGCATGTGGCTGCACACTGCTCACCCCAGGGGGTGGGTTAAATGCAGAGGATGAATATCGCTTTAATATGTATGTGAAATTGGATGAAAGCATCTGCTAATTGTGTAAGTGTAAGTTTTAAAAAGCTATCACAATAAGTAAAAAGTATGTTCAAGGCATGTTCTTACTCATTTATGGATCTGCACAATGACAGTGTTTTAACTTCTTTATGTTACCCTAGAAACAATGGATCACATTTATGCCAATGTAGAGCTCAGTGCAGTAACAGATAAATCAGGCAAGTCCATCACTGAATGTAAAACACTAAAGGAAGGTGGTGCTGATGGAGGGATTTGTACTCAGACAGACAGCGGTGAGTATAATTGTGATTATTTTTACTTCTGTGTGTTTTAATTGATACTAAATTATTCGTGAAATCCATTTATTTCTGTTAGCAAGGAAAGTATTAGATATACAGTGTAAATATTTGATTAACAGAAAACATTTGATGTAATGGAGTGAAATGTTTCAACCACTGTAGAGTCTTGCAAACAACTGTTGGCAGTACTGACTGTGTTACTCAGTCTTTGGGCTGGAAATCTCTCAAAATGCATGATAGATATAATATCTTATATAATATCATTACTTTTATATGTTTCTACTTAGAAATAATGTCACCGCTCATTTAACATCAGGCAAAATCAATGTATTAATTAGAGTGTAATTAAAACTTTCAGATACTCAGAGGTGTGGTGGAAGAGAGACTCTGTACAAGAGGACGTCACTGATCTTCATCTCTCTGTGGATCATCACCATCATCGGCCTCATCACTGCACTGAGTGTCCACTGTTAGTGTTTGTGTTTCTATTTTGGCATAAGCTTTATTCTGCTAGCAGGATATGATTTCTATTGTGCAGTCTGGCTGGAATTACTCTGAGCAGCACACTCAACATCACCTACACACTTACCCCATTATACAGTGTGTGATGTCAGGTACCACCATAAGATCAGTTACTGACACCTACCCCTCCCTGGGTGTACATTTCAGATGATCATTTAATAGGAATGTAAATGGGCATTTACAAAAAGACACAAAGATAAGTAATGTATAAAAAATGTTTGTGAGTTTTTTTTTTCTTTCCAGTGAAGCTGAAGTCTGACCTACAAAATGAGGTGAAGAAGTTACAGTCAAGCAGCTCTGGTGAGTGAGAAACCTGCCAGTGTTACTTTACAGAAAATATGGTGGTGGCAACATTATGCTTTGAGGCTGTTTTCCTACAGTTGAAACTGTGTTTTGTCAATGTGGAGGGAATTAGGAACCGTTCCAACTATCAGTCAATTTTGGCACAAAACATTCAGGCCTCTGCTAAAACACTGAGGATGAAGAGGAATTTCACTTTTGAACATGAAAACAACCCAAAGCATATCTCCAAACCAAGAAAAGAATCAGAAAATTAGTCTGGATTTAGGAGACATGTTGGCCTTATGTAGTGTACATTGTTGTTTCAGTTAAATGTTGATACTAAAAACAACTCAGTCAGTCATCTTCTAAACCATTTTTTCCCAGGTGAGGGACACAGGGAGCCCAGCCCAGAACACATAGAGCAGGAGACACCAACCCACCACAGGGCACACACACACAACAGGCAATTTGGACACACCAATCAACTTAACCCACATGTCTTTGGACTGTGGGAGGAAACCAGAGCACCCAGAGAAAACCCACCAAGCATAGGGAGAACATGCAAACTCCACACAGACAGACCCAAGGCAGGAATTGAGCCCCAGGCCGGGAGGTACACAGCGACAGTGCTAACCACCACGCCACCGTGCCACCTAAATGCTGTTTGTTGATCAACAATTCTTTTGTCAATTTCCACAGTAGCACAAATTTATTTGCAATATATTTTAGACAATTTAATTAAAACCACACAAACAGTACATATTACAAAGTCCTGTTTTAGGGTATCTCAGAAAACAGTTTTATCAAATTTTCTACTCTAATAAAGTAAAATAATAATAAAATAGAAAGTCTTCCCGGGTTTCCAGCACTTGAATAAACTTCAATATTTATGACCAAATATCAATAACTTTCCTCAAATTCAACTAATTGTAAGTGTTTAAGTTCTATAGTTTATAGAACTATTTGTTTCCATATTAAAATATTCTGTAACTGACATGATGAAGCTTTGATATGGGGTAGTGGTGACATGTGACTGTCAAGCTGGGATGGTGACCATGGCAATTCATCAGGTATCAGTTTCAGTCTGAATGTGCTTCATAAATGTACATTCTGTTGGTATTCCTGCTGGGTTATGAGAACATGTTTAATTATTAAGTCACTTAATGCTGAGTTTTCCAATGTGTGGATGAACTGACTCCTCAAAACCAGTGAAATGGCACAATAAAAATCATATCCTATTAACAGGAAGAAGCTTTTGCTAAAATTGAAAGATGTAGAAGCCAATAAAAAAACTTCTGACTCTTTAAACTCTGAGAGTTGTCAACGTGTACATCACAGAGCTACAGAAGGAGCTGGATGACCAGAAGATGCAGCTTGACAGCAGGAACAAGCAGAACTCTGAACTTGGTACGGCCGTCTGACAACATGAAGTGTTTGTTTGCAAAAACCGACAAACGTCATTTTCATTTATAAGTAGCAACTTTTCCCCACACTACTTTACAACTGAAGAAACTTTTTTTTTTAATTAAGAAAAATTTCCCCTTTATCTGGCAAACAATACTTTGACCTTTTGCTGCAATCTCAAAGAATGCCTAGTTGGAAATGAAAGTTGAAAATGTCCGTTTTCGATTTCTCCAAAGTTATACTTAAAATATTGTATATACACCTCCATATTACTTGTTGCCAGTAATGTCAATCACATTGTATCCATAAATTTCTACGAAACTCTTAAGCAAATGTGATACACAGTGACTAATGACTTAACACACATTTACAAGAGAAGATTTTTCTCAGAGGTTAAATTTATTACCTAGTACAATAGATACTAACAGTCTATATAATCCTGTTAAAATGTCAGGTTTTTGAGATGTAAAAAAAAAACAGACCAAGATAAATCACTTCAGAAATTTTCCTACCTTTATTGTGACCTAAATTCTGTGTGACTCAATAAAAAAAAATGAACTGAAATTAAGTGGGTAAAAATAAAAAATAAAAACCAAGAAATGTGGCTACATAGATGTACATTTCCCCTTATAATTAGGGATGTAACTGTATGCAGATTTAACCAATCATTCAAACTGATGTTAAAAGTACTCAGTACATACCTGCCATCAATTAAAGTGACTGTGATCAAGCCCATATATAAATGTCTATGAAGGTTCTCAGTCGTCCAGGTGAGGTTATTCATGTCAGCTGGACTTCCATCCATCCATCCATTATCGTAACCGCTTATTCCTGGCGAGGGTCGCGGGGAAGCCTGGAGCCCATCCCAGAGCACATAGGGTGCAGGGCAGGGGACACCCAGGGCGGGGCGCCAACCCACCTCAGCTGGACTTCTTTCTCCTTTACGCAGAAACGTTTCTCCTTTTACCAAAAGGCTTCTTCAGTCAGGGATGTGTGTGTCCAGCAACCCTGATAGGTATATAGTGATAGAATCTTCCCCACTTCCATCATTTTCTTGGACAGTTGTACACTGGCAATTCATCCCTGCATTCAATGCAGAATATAACTGTAACATTTTAAGATGTCTAAGAGAGCACATTTGAGGAAAACAGCCTGGACTAACCCGTAACAAGAAGGCAATGTGGTCCTCCATCATGACAATGCACCTGCTCACACAGCCTTAAAAACTTGTGAGTTTTGTAGCTACAATAACATTATTTTAACTCCCCAATACTCACCAGATTTGGCCCCTTCTGATTTCTTCTTCTTCCACCAGCTACAATTCAAGCTCAAGAGCTGCCATTTTGAAACTGTAGAAGGGATTCAGCGTGGATCACAAACCGTGTTTGATGGAAAGAGAGTATTCAAAGAGTGGCAGAACGCTGCACCGGTGTAGAGCTGCACAAGGGAAACACTTTGAAGGGCAAAACAGTGAAATTAAAAGTAAATACATTTAATTTTTTATAGGCTTCGTCTATGAACTTTTTGATTGCATGTAGTTTTTCATTTTAATTTTTCCCCTCAAAGACTTCAGCTTCTTTTTCAATTGAATTGTACAGCTTATATGTCACATTTGAAGGTGGAAAAAGTTCTGACGTTATTTATCTTGGTCTGATTTTTTTTACATCACAGACTCTGGAACTTGACAGGGGTGTATAGACTTCGCATATACAGTGTATGCCAATTTAATTCAGATGTTTGTCATTTGAGTTTGTCTCACTCAAACCTCACTGGTGATGTTTGTTTCTATTAATTCAGTTCAACAAAAATCTGACATTCAGAACAACTTGAAGGAACTTCAGGTCTTCGGTGAGTATTATCTTAGTATCTTTGGTGAATGTGTAAAAAATGTGTGTTACATCTGTAACCAGTTACTCAACAGTTCAAGCAGTAGACGAACACTAGGAAATGTTCACAGAGCGTTTATGGAGCAACCATAATCATCTCACTACACGTGACTGACTCACTGTAGCCATGATATAGAGAGCTCAGCTACTGCACACAGTACATGGGAGAGCTCAGCTACTGCACACAGTACACGGGAGAGCTCAGCTACTGCACACAGTACATGGGAGAGCTCAACTATTGCACACAGTACATGGGAGAGCTCAGCTACTGCCACAGTACATGGGAGAGCTCAGCTACTGCCACAGTACATGGGAGAGCTCAGCTACTGCCCACAGTACCTGAGAGAGCTTAGCTACTGCACACAGTACATGGGAGAGCTCAGATATTCCAAAAAGGAGGCAGGCAGAGGGTGAGAGGGATTGTCCATGATGCAGAGAACTTTCTGCAGCATCCTCCTCTCAGACATCCACCAATTTAACTTACAGAATTGAACCACTTTTCTTAGGTTGTTTTTTCAACTTTTAGTCCAGGTGCACTACTCTGAATCAGCAGACTAATTTGCATACTTGGTCCATTTTCTCCTTGGTTCTGTTTGTGTTCACGCAGTAGAAAAATCCAAAATGTATCACTATCAGTCACGTGAGACTATTCTCTCTGCACATTGGTTAAAAGGGTGTGGGGTAGGAATGAGAACGTAAACACATGAAAATGATACTTGTTCTACACTGGTCAGTAGTCATGTCATGTCAATTCGCCATCGTTGCTTGGCAGTGGTTGGCTGCATGAATGAGTAATTGCCGACTAATGTTCTCTGTTGCGGGAAACTTGAAGCAAATTTGTTCCAGATAGACCTGTCCATGTTTTAACGTTGTCAAACCAGCAAATTCTTGGCCTTCCTCAACATCTGACTCCTTCAACTAGTCCTGTCATTATGCTCCCTTCAATGTTATCCACTGACTTCCGCATGACGTGTCCAAAATACCGTAGCTTGCGAGAATTGACGTGACTGAGTAGTTCGCTTTTGACTCCAGCCAACTTGTACACATGCTCGTTTGACATTAACTGTGTCCATGGGATTCG
>JABJVR010004584.1:0-14546 GCA_025773905.1 Chitala chitala
TATATATGTGTGTGTGTGTCACATAGTGATCTGTATCTGTACAGTATAAATAAATAAACCAACTGATAAACACAGTTTTGTCAGTAAATACGGAACACATGCATTTCAGTCAGTACATTTGCAAACCAACAGATGAATGTACATACAGGAAATGTGCCTGTTCACATGACAGAAAGATCTTGTCACTGTCTCTTGTTTAGATTTCGCAACACTGCAGGCCGTTTGCCTGCTGGTTGAGCAGCATTTCAGAGGACAAGTGCCATTGAAACGTTTTGACAATCTGTCGTGCATGCTGCCAACCCGGAAAGTTTCTTTTTTTATAGCAGAGGTGCCTGTATTACACATATATTTTTCCCTTCAGGGCTGTACAGGTGTGCGCAGTGTGCAGATGGTCTTTAATGTGAAAGGCTTATGTGTCATTCATAACTTTACCATACTGAGGGGGCATGGTGTCATTAGCGGACATAAGAGACTTGAATCCGTCACCTGACTTTCCTCTTTCTCTGCACTGCAGACCCCGTGAGATCCTTCTGGGTCACATTTTCTTGTGCAACAGTACACTTGGTTCAAAGGTCACAGAAAGATCACCATGTCACGCTTCTGCAGGTGATCTAAAGTCAAAGAGGTGTCACCCTTTCCTGCTAACAACACTGGCTTTCCAATGCTTTGCAGTTTCCCCATTTACAGAATTTTTTTCTTTTGTGCCCAGGATCGTTTTTCAGGCAGTAGACCTTGCATGACTGTGCAATATAGAAAATGGGAAACAGGGACCTTTGACTTCTCCAGAAATTCTGGGCTAGTTGATTGACATGCCCTGGCAGAGGTGTTGGGAACATTTAATGCCAGCGTTGTTTATGTAGGTGAGGTGCCAGCGGGGAGAGATTGGCATGTGGCTGTACGTGTGTGTGTGTGTGTGTGTGTGTGTGTGTGTGTGTCAGTTGCTGCATGTTGATTAAAGAGTTCAGAACATTCAAACAAAAAGTCATATTACAAACAGAGGATGATGAGATATGGGAGTGCTGTCCCAGGCTGATTACCTCATAATTGTTCCTTTCACAGTTTGTTCTCTGACTCGTTAAAAGAAATGAACACGCGTTAGGGCACATACATATACGTTTGTTGAGCAGTGCTAATTTGCCGTCCCATTAACAGCCATTAACCCTCACAGTTCATTGTTGTCTGTGTACCTTTTCCATGGAATTGAAGTTTGTGTTTTGTCTCAAACTGGGCTCCTGGCCTTCACCCAGCTATATGTCACAATACAAGAACTGGGGGGATTGCGACGTGTTGGTCTTGGTTCATGCTTCAGCGGAGGAGTCGCCTTTCATCCCATGCCCACAAAGAGAACGTTTTCAAGGTTGGGCTGAGAGATCTGAACCTAGCCGCTATGAGCCTTGCTGGTCTAGGACGGGTCTGGGTTGCAATGTTTCACTCCTTTTTGTTGTTTGTGAAAGGAGATACCACTGTAATGTAATGCCTGAATTTGTTATTGTCAGTGAATGGATCACATTAACATGCGTAAATTACAGGGATGTTGTGAGTTTTTCCGCAAATGTCTCATTTAGATAGTTAAGCGTTTGAACGGGTTAGTTTCTGGACGTGGGTTCCTTTAAATTGATAATATGACCTTTTCATGAAATTAGCCTTGTAAGTAATTACTGGTTTCTTTCTCTTCAACTGAAGCACTTAGTATGATTTTATGGGTCAGTGTGTTTTTAAATCCTCTCATTAACAGGTTTTCTCAGGGTTGAAAAACAAGAAGGGTCTTTCTGTTCTGAGCCTCACCCCATTTTGTTACCGTCTCAGTAAAATCTGTCAACGTGCAGAGTCCAAAATATGAGCAGACAAAATAAAAAGCCATACTAATACATTTCAGATTATTTGATTTGTTCTGACGATTCAGTTATTGTCAGTGCATTATCTCCATTATAGCAAATTTATTGCACATAAAAACACTGATTTGATAACTCAGCTCTTTTTCTCTCTAACACACACACACACACACATTTTATTTTCAGCATTAGTTGGTAAAGTACACAAGCAGTGGGGATGAATTCAGATTCATATCAGCCTGTCAGCTATCAGTTGACATTTGTGTGTGTGTTTTTTGTCTGAAAGAAAGCCAAAGGCAGAGAGTAAGGGAGAGAGAGCTCTATGTGAAGACAAAGGCAGACATAAAGCATGCAGAAGAAAACAGCTGAGAAAGACAAACACCCAAGAAAGAGAGATGGTCAGAAACAAGATCGATTTTGGCCTGTGTTTTGACCACACACTGCCCTGAAACACTGTGATTTAAAGCCGCAAATGAACCAATGGTCGGCCTGCTGGTGATGCCAGATACAACACGTTAGGCATGAAGAACAAGGCCCGAGGTTATCAGGTGTGGCAAAAGTCGAATGTTACAAAATTTTGAAGTTACCATGAGCCTGCTGGTGAGAACAAACCTCAAGACTTTACTCTCCATGGTTGCATTTATTTATTATTATTTATTTATTATCTTTTTGAAAGGTAGAATACCGGTCCTTCCCGGTATAAACAGTAAGCTAAAAACTGGTCACTTCACCATGACCGTGGCTTTGCAGCTGACCTACAGTTAACAACATGAATCCTCTGGCTGCTGTTCGTGGTGTCAAGAGGCACCAGGTGGTGCTCCGTTCTGACAGGAAACCCCACGGCTTTGGAGGAGGTCCGCTCCTTTGACCATGACTTGTTTGTGTTCTGGCAACTGCTGGTGAGCCTTCCTCACTCACAAATCACAGCATGTAGGTGGCCTAATGTCAAGTTCAGCAGGCCATTAAGAAAAATCAGCACAGCAGAAGGAAATCACACAAGGTAAGCAACACAATGGGCTTTAGTAAAAAAAAAAAAGAAGAAAAAGGAATTAGCGGAATAACGAATGATTTCTTACAACACAGTTGCTTCTGGAGAACTCGTCAAGAGTGCAAACTCAATTCTAGCAATGCTTGTTCTCACAGACACCTTTCCGTGTGATTACGAGGCAGAAGCTGTGAAGAGATGGCTTTTTTTTGTTTTTTTGCACAAGATCATTCATCTCCCACAGGGTACTGACAAAATCAGCAGAACGAAAATCATAAACGTGCTTTGGTCGGGCACGTCTGTTTACGAACCAAACCTTTCAGGACTATCCAACAGATAGAAGTTAGACATCAGCAACGTTTGTATGGAGTGAAGGTTTTGTGTATTTCCCTTTGCAAATGAATCGACAGGCTGTATGTGCTGTAACTCATCGACGCATTTGTGAAACGCATATTTTCTCTGCTGCAGTTAAGACCATTATCGTTTCAGGTAGCTGTGGCCATAGTTCGCGTGTGTTAAGTATTTAGCGGTGTCTTCTTTGAATTCTGTGTGGGTTTCTCTTATCCT
This sequence comes from Chitala chitala, assembly GCA_025773905.1. Taxonomy (NCBI): domain Eukaryota; kingdom Metazoa; phylum Chordata; class Actinopteri; order Osteoglossiformes; family Notopteridae; genus Chitala; species Chitala chitala. The sequence goes on from JABJVR010004584.1 coordinate 3,385, forward strand.
ACTGGAAAGAATGCGTACAGCGATGATTCAGTGTGGGGCACATCAGTGGAAACCCTGAGCGTGTGCACTGAAATTGCGATCAGCTACAATGGTTGCTTATGTCATTTCCCAGGTAAAACAAACGAAACGTTCGCTGTGACAACAGAACGGGCCCAAGAGGGATGGAAACCAAAGGAAGTGGAGACAGAGCTGGTCCCTGCAGTGTACCCTGTGAGGACAGAAAGACATGGTACAGCGAGAGCGGGGTACTAGGAAAGGCTCTGCTTCTGTGGCCTAAAGTTTACTCAAGGTGTTGGTCACACAGACGTCTTGGCAATGTGCTAACAAGACTTCTTTTTTCTTTGTGGTACGATTGAACGCTATTTCAGTATTGCCAATAACAATTTCATGTTCATACGCCACTCCGTTTTCTGTAGACAAATGTTCCTCAGAATCAAGGAGGAGAACAAGAGCTGGCCTCAGAGTTAGCGTGTGCTTTTTGAGAATGAGCCCACTGCTCCAAAAGAGGTGGAATTGACCTCTGCTCAGACCAGGACCTCTTTTTTTCCCATCTCAGTGTTTGCGTGTCTAGGTGCCCTCAGTGACTCCCTTGTTTGTGTTATTGCATTAACTCTGTAAAGGATGAATTGTGCATTGTTTAGAAGCCTTGGTACCTACCAGCGTTTACAACACCAAGCTTCAGGCCGGGCCAGCCCGGTCCGAGGGGGAGCAGGGGCTCCTAGTTGTCTCAACCCCACCCTGTGTCCTCTCTCTGAACCAAGGGCACTGTACGGTCACACAGCGCAGGGCGGCACAGGGACAGAGTCAGAGCAGGGTTGGCAGGAAGCAGGTCTTATCCGAATGAGGCGGGGTAGAGAGTGCAGTACCGGCTGACATTTGGTCCGTGTTGCATTGAATTCCCTGAAAACATTCCAGCTGTCCCAAACAAAACATAGGTGTTTTCCAGCTTACAACATGTCTCAGTCATTCATGTTTTGGCCTTCAAGCATTTATTGACTGTTACAGAATAACTTCTCTCTTCCTTTTTGAAATGTATGGAGGTTTAGCAGTCTGCATTAGAGCCCAGCTGTTTGGTGTCCATGCTGAAGGTTCCAGAGAACACCAGGCTTTGCAAGGAACCACAAACAACTTGGAAGCTGCAGTATGAGGTTAAGATGTTACTATAGATTAAAGTACAAAAACATTTACAAGTTGAGAGGCATGTGTCCAAATAACAGCTGCACATCTACGCATTTCTGTCAGAGTAATGTTTTTCGTCAGCTGCAAGCAGTCTTCATAACTGTCTGTCCATACGGCCTGTGGTCTTTGACCTCCTAACCTAAACACCTAAGAGCAGACACCAATGATATTGTATTGATCTTCTATGGCTCTACTCATGTTTATTCTGAAAAGTCAGTCATGGTTCAAGAACAAAGGGTTCGAGTTGTTCTGTTTTTAACGGTCAATGGAATCTCGTATATTCATCGGTTGCTTCATCCATTCCTTTCAGCTCGAGCGTTTTGCCCGTATCGTGCTCTCCGACTGCATTCTTGAGTGCTTGTAGATAACGGCGGCTCCCAAAAATTTCTGAAATGTGCAGAGCTTAACTGGCGCTTGTTTTTATCAACAGAAAGGTCACTGAAAGGGTGTCTGAAGTATTAGCTACATAAAGCTGTTCTATGTGGAATATTGACAGGACAAGTCCCAGCCAGTTAAATACTGCTGACCATACAAACCGTACATGGGAAGGCAAGGCATTCACGTAGAGACAAGGCAGAGTGTTACAGATGCCAGAGATTGCTGTATGTGTTTCACTCATGACCATGTGCAGCCAAGAACTGAAGAATGGCTTTACATGTCCCATGGAGGAATGTTGTTGGCCCTGCTTGCTGTACAGATTTATTGGCTTTTTTTACACAATTTAGGGAGCATCTCGATTTATAGACCTCCCCTGGGGAATAGAAAGGGCACACCTGGCCCCACTTTCGTACATATACATCTACCCCTCCACCTCACCCTGACCAATCAATTACAGCCAACAGGGTCTGTGATTTAGGGCTTCCCTGCCACTGAGACATTAGTGTGGATAGATTGCTGTGTGAGCCAGGAGTACGTTATGGCCTAAGACCAGACTATACCCTTGCAGTTTTAGCCCTCGCTTTCCCAGAAGCAGGGCATGTTGGACTAGAATGTGCTGATTAAATGACATACACATTTCATATTTATTTTTGGGAAATGAAGGTGAACAAGCTAAGAGTGTTTTTTGGATGAACATGGGATGGGATTTGGGAAGTGAGTACCGGTTGCCTGCTCCAGTGAGCCAGTACCTCAACCAGGAAGGTCATAGACAGAGGGTCACACTCTGAGTGCAAAGTATTGACCTGTAAGCACAACCAGCTCCCATTCTGCCTCGACACCATCTGCAAGTCAGTACCCGCTGTCTGTTACAGGGCTAGTGGTCTTGGTTCGGTTGACTCAGCACTTTGGAAACAAAGGCCCTATTCAGTGTCTATTGTGAAGAAGTGTGTGTGTGTGTTTGTAGATCAGTACCTAGATAATTTACGTGTCTGTGTGTACCTGTTTGTGTTGCATGGAAATCTCAGGCACAAATGTTTTCTGCCTCATAGTGGACCTTGTAAATATAAATCAATTGAGATTGATCAGGCTTAAGGCAAACTGAGATGGTGGTGCTTGTGTGTTCGTGGGGGGGGGGGTGTCCTGTTTTTTAAGACGCTGACTTTTGCCGTTGTGGCTGCTTTTAATTAATGTAATAAGGTAGGCAGTGCAAGATGAAAGTCAGTTTTGCAACATCAGAATTTAAACCAGCAAATTGTCCATGGTTATTGGGAATCTCTTGTTCTTTCTGCTCCTTGAACAAGAGTAACTTGCTGGAAGGAAGAGCAGAGTGCTAGACCTTCTCAAACTCAAAGTTGATTCTGATGGACTTTCTCAGACCTGAAGCTGGATGTCACACAATTTTTGCTGATTGGTGACAGCAGGTTGGTAGAGCGACACTGGCACAGGAGAATGGGGCAACCTAGTTCAAATTAACAGTACTGTTCTCTATGCCAACACATACACAGTTATTAATAGGAGGCAGGACCAGTACTACAAGACCAGTAACCAGCAAACCCTCAATGAGGTTGTGTGTAAACACTAACAACATAGTTACATATGTGGGTGTATGTAGTCATATGTGCATAGTTTTAGGACTCATTTGTTCTTGAAAAATCCTGCATAGTTTTTTATGTGATTTATATTTTCAAGTGTAGTTCAAAGTCAACCACAGCTTAAACTGAAACACTAACAAGCAGAAACAAATAAATTGATTAAATAAATATATATTGAAGCAATGTGAAAATACCGTATTGGACCCATAAAAACTTTGTTAAAATTAGCAAAAAAGGGAATAGCCTTAAAGATGTATTACTGTTCGACCCTTTGTCATGGAGCTGCTTAACTGTGTGGACCGTTGTTCTGGCTGACTGTGTTGGGTTACTGTGTGTCTCTAGAGTAGATACCCGAGGCAGTTTCTCCTAACATCTGCGCATGGTTGTGCCTCACGCTTACAGTACGCCATTGACAAAATTAATTGAGCTGCGTTCAGACAGGGAGGGAGCCGTTAGCACCAGGCTACCTTTGGAAACGTTACGAAACAGGGAGGGGCTTGATACTGGGAAATGCTCCAGCTTGCTTACTAATGGGGTTCAGGTGTGTTGGGGGTGCAGCTTCGTGCCACATGCAGTGACCCGTAACTGGGGAGCAAGACCACTATGCCCCCATCCCCGTTGCAGCTGGCCAACATCTCAGCCATCTCCTCTGTTGGCCAGACACTAATCGGTATATGCTGAAGTGCTCAGGGAAGAGTCCACTGCATAAGGGACTGTGGTAAGGTGCTCAACAGGGTTTTGCCATTGCTGCCTTCCTCTGTGTGCCTCTGTGACTGTGCATGTCTGTGGATGTGACCTTTGGCATATTTATTAGAAAGTGTAGTGGTGCTGTTTATGCCACAAACACACAGACACACGCGCACACACACACAGACTTATGTGCTCAGAGAATCCCAGTTTCTGTGCTCTTATAGTATATCACAAGAAATGGTTTACATTATCATCATCCAGGCTGTAAACAGACTGGGGGGTGATGAGACTCCACTGTGTTTGTATAGGGCTGCGCACACATGTGAGTGTGTGTGCATTTTGACATGTATGTATACATTACTCTTTATTATCGCTGGCTGAGTTACGGTCTTCTTATATGTTTCCAACAAGCAGACTTCTCTCCTCATGAACGCTAGCACCTAATGCCATTTACTTGGCAGAGAGGCGGTTTCACGTGCTAAACCTGGTATTACCGAAGCCGGTAAGTTCATTTCAGGTGAAAAGCAAAGAACTGGGTCAGTGTGGTATCTTCATAAAGCTGAATCAGAGTCAAATTATAATTACAATCTCTATAGACAGGGTCAGAGCCAGGAAGTACAGAATCTGTCTTCCCTTGGTATGCAGCGACAGCACGTGTAAGATATCAGAAGTGGTAGAGCTTGTTCAGTGCTCTGCCTCAAAATAAGCAGTTAATGCAGGAGCTTCACTTTACACACCGCATGGACAAATATTAACAGACACCAAAGAGCTCTGTGTGCTTGACGAGGCACGGAGCCCGAGACATCGCCCACGGGAGCTTCTCATTTACGTCAGACAGCGAGCCACCTTCCGGGCGGTTTGTGTTCTCCTATTGACTGAATACCGTTCATACAAGGATTTTGTAATCCAACACCTGCTAGTTCAAACAGCAAGGAGCTTTGAAGCTCTCCCTGTTGGCGTACACTGGAGACTTTGCCTGCAGCAGACCCACCATGCACTTTAAAAGAATCGGGCAGCTGTGCTCTCTCAGAGACAGCCCCGAAGACATTGTGCCTGTCCCCATACTCATACAGCCTAGCAGGTTTAACCAAGGGCCGGATATGTTAGCCAATCTCTCCTAGCGAATCCCCGATTGTCCTTCAAAACTGAGCAAAGTACTGTCACGCCTTACTGCTTGTCGAGTTCGATGTGGTTTTCGTTAGTGCTTGCTGTGTTAGCACCATAAATGAAGCACAACTTGTTGTTCTGTCAGCCGGGACCAACGAAGCTGTCCTCTGATGTCCGCTGGAAACGTGTTCCTCATGTATCGCTTGAAACGGAACCTTTTTTTTTTTTTTTTTTGCAGGGGTTGAGACCTGCTCAGCTGTTCTCCTAAAATACTTTGGACTTGAAACAGCTGCGGTTCTCATTGAATCCAAGTTGTTGAGTTGTGGTTCGTTCTCAAGGCCGTGACTCTCCACAGAACAGGCCCTATCGTTTGGTCAGACCTTAACACTGAACGGAGCGCACCGTCATTGACAAATGGAATTCTGCAACAGCATAATGCACCAAAGACAGGGAAAAGGCCATATGTCTTGAATTACTACAAACCACTATGTATGACAAAATGAAATCATAATATATTAGTGCTGCATCATTCTGTCTGTGTGGTCTTCATCCGGTTTCAGGCTATATGAGAAATAGTTCCATGATGCAATACACATCATGTAATCTGACCTTTAACTATATATATAATTTTTTTTTTGTATTGTTTGTTTGTTTGTTTGTTTTTGTGTGTGTGTGTGTGTGTGTGTGTGTGTGTGTGCGTGTGCGTGTGCGTGTGCGTGTGCGTGTTACATGATGGTACTTCAGTGGTGCTGACATCAAGGCAGTGGAGCCGGTTCACAACAACTTAACTTACGGTAGCTCCAACTCCACAGCACTGGCCTAAACGCTGACCGTCTTATTTATCATATGATAAAATGATTAAATAACATAGAACAGAATACAGTAAGCAAAAAAAATTGTAATTTAACATGAAAGGGAACTGTTTGCTGACTGCTGCACAAATCACAACTGTTTGAGTCCACAGGCCTAACCTAGTTTAAAAACTGAACATCATTTTGGGGGTTGACTTTTCCGGCAAATAGAAACCTAAATCTATATTACAACACTTGGCTGACTTATATACTTGATTGACTTATACCTCAACGTATATGGTACATTTAGTCGGAGTCGGTACATTTTACTGACTCTGATTCCAGTAGCCAAAAATTGCTTGTGACTCCACAGCCATGGCTGACATGCATGTATGTACATGGAGTACTCAGATATATCACTCACACCACACAACAATTCACACAGCGATTATGGCAGCATAACACATATGGTATCATTAGAATTAGGCACATTTGTCAGTCTACTACTGAATAATTTGAAACTTAATATATGCCTGCAGGTGATGCAGCAACAGGTAGAAACGTTGCACCAAGATAGGGCCCACCTAGCTGTCAGTGTGGCAAAACAAAAAGAAATGTTACCGGTGCCTTTTTCTATTTATAATTTCTACACCACGTTTTCTCAACCTTCCAGACTTTTCCCCCAGATATTGACACACTCAAATCCAGCACTGCAACAACAAATGTGGCTAAAAAGAAACATGTATAATAATTACACATTCCAGGGTGTGGTGGCTTTCGGTATAGAAATTAATGGGTTTGTAACTAAAAATAAAATTGCTACCACAAAATTTATTGAAATTAAGTAGAAAGATAAACACAATAACTATGTGTTGGTTTTATAAGTGTGAAAACAGGTGACTCATACTGTTGGGGATTCTTTGGTGTGACTATATTATTCCTAAATTAGTAAGAAAGACATTTCTGTTACTGTATTACTCTTGACAGTCCCCATTACCAAGAAAACGTTTGTGGTCACATCCGTTTATCCTCTGCCCCAGAGCCCCACATGAAACAGCCGTGTGCAACTCTTTTACTCTGGCACGTCATTATTATACCACCGCTAAGGTTAAAGGTACCAACCACAGATAGTGTTCACTTTCACGAGCCTAGAGAAAACCTCACACTGGTTTACAAAGGGTCTCTGCCCGACTCTGTACTCTCTGTGCTAGCATTGTGATGTAATTTTATTGTTTAAAGTTCTGCCCCTTATTTTGTGTTAACGTTGACTGGTTTCGGTTGTGCCTTTTAGTAAAAAAGTAAGTTTAAGTTAGGCACTTAGGTTGGACAGGCCTAAGTTTCATTTCTGTTTTCAGCTTTGATTTCGACACTAAAGTTTCTTTGGGGACAACTCTGTGCTTTTTCAGAGAGCTTGCCATGGTACTTTGTATGCTGCACACAAAAACTCCTTCTGGTACACTACTTTTCATCCTGTCCATAATAAGAGACAGCAGGTAATATTTATTATTTACACATTCATGTTTGACACGGTGGTGACAGAATTCCTGTTGGTCATTTTTCTCTTATGTGGGCATATTGGACACTCACCCACAAAGTAATTATCAGTGAGGAAAAACTCTTTGGAATTCAAAGTTTCCCTCAGTGGTTTTAAGAGTAAACATGGCAGCCTATCTGTACCACATTTATGTTCGCCAAAACCAAAAGTGACTTTTCTCTGTTTCCACATCCTTTCACTTCCATAACAAGGCGCTTGGTGACTTAAACAGCCGCGTCAACAGTGAGCCGTCTATTGGTTTTGTATTTCCCCAAATTACCCAAAAACATCTGTGTTCTGTGGGAAGATATTTTCAACTTTGCACTGAAAACGTTTGTTGTTTCGGGGGGGTGTGTGTGTGTGTGTTTGTGTGTGTGTGTGTGTGTGTGTGTGTGTGTGTGTGTGTGTGAGTGAGAGAGAAAGACAGAGAGAGAGATATTCCGAGCACTGGATAAACAGAGACTCCGGATATAGCTGTACTCTCTGTGCTAGCAAAAGAGGAACTTGCACTTCCCATCCATAGTATTGCCTTGCCTCTGGGAACCAGGCTTTTGTGCTTCAGTTCACCTTCCTCTGCCTTGTTTGGGTGGATTTTTACAGACAGGTTACAGCCAGAAATGAAGAGGAACAACTGAAGAAATTCAGCACCAATGCAATACCTTTTAGTCCTAACTGCAACAGTTTTCCTAAAGGACATATAGAGATAAATATAATTTTTAAAACACATTTACATATTTGTTTCCTTCTTGTCATAGGTCAAAGAAGGAATAGTGACAGACAATTTACATTGCAGTATCAAAAATATATCAGTTTCACTGTGAACTCCACTGCGCCCTCTGGTGGGCCCTAATGAACTACATTAGTCCATAAAGCCCCACCCTGCTGTGGACAGAGTATATTTTATGGGTCTTTTTCAGATATTCTCTCCAAAATAGATCATGCACAGTGGTTGTTTGTTTCCTCTATGGTGCACAGAACAAGAAGCCGTTTGTTCAGGCTGCTGTCAGTAATTTTTTGAAGCACAGCCCATGTCCACTGTTTGGTAGTGCTGCCGGGATTCCTTCGGTTGTTCCCAAGCCTGTGGCTGCTCATCTAGGTACTGTCTTGGACTGAGCAAGTGGGGAGATGTTTCTGTCCAACTAGTTTACCAAATTGTCAAGGGAAATACAATATAATATGTTCACCTTGTACCCGTTTTATGTACACAAAACAAAGTTGAGTCAGCATGCAACAAACCAAACACTCTTGAGTGTTAATATAACACTCCCAGTGTTAAGTTAACGCTACCAACTTCACCGTGCATTTTCCTCAACTTGCAGCCGTTGCCTAGATTCTATTGCCGCATCCTGCAGAGATACCTACTGCGTACTCTCGAAACAACCACGGTGACACACTTTGGCATACTGACACGTATGTAATTCTTGAAATCAGTAAGCCATTCTAGTGAAGTGCAGATGAATCATAATGTGTGTAATCCGTCAGCAAGGCACGAGAAAGTAAGTGGCTGGGGCAAGTTTATGAAATAGGAATTGCATGCGTTGTTTTGTTTTGTGCTTTTTACGAGCCGGCTTTGCACAACATCCAGGGACATTTGCACAACATGAGTGCAATCTATTAAGTGCGTGTTTTTGAAACACTATGCCTTAGACCACATTGTTTTAGCAGAAGTGTTTAGCTAGTTGTGTTTCTGACAGCACAAAATTTAAAGTGCTTGAGGAGATTAAATTGAACACCTGTAATGATCAGTAATACAGTGCTATGTCATGTATAAGACTAGCTTACAGTTATAATTGTTGCAGTTTTCTACCGATGACCAGGCCTCCTCTGAGAGTCCATGCAGGAACTAAAACAAGAGCCTGAGACATCTGGAGAAGGCAGGCAAGATGCCCCCCCACCCCACGGCATGACGTACCGCGTTCTTGCAGTTGTTTTTGCTTAGTCCCTCCTAATCTCAATATGTTCTGGTTCCCTTTAAGGAACAAAGAAAGCAGGGGAAAAAAACAAAAGAAACGGGACAGAAAAAGGACAGTATTTGCTTTCATTTAATCGTATAAGAACCGTCTCAAATTGCTTTTAAGTCTCTTTGACTGTTTCCAATGATGGGCGCCATAGTTACAGAGAGTTCCAGCAGAAAAGCAGGATTCTCTGGGTAATGGGGAAGTGGGCTTGTTTTTTGAACCATAAAAATGTGGTCAATTTGATTTACTTGGCACCAGGCCTCCAAACAGACCAGGAAAGACTCACTGTACGTGCTGCCTTCCTGTGTTCACGCTCTCCCTGTAACGTTGTTCTCTGTTCTGTGCTGCAGCGACCCTGAAAAATGGCATGAAAGCGTGGTCAACGGACAGGTCCACTGCCTTCGGGGGAAATGGGCTGAACTCTCCCACTGTCGATGGTGTCACCTTCTCAGAAGGGGACCTTCTGCTCAAGGTGGGTGAAAGGAATTTTTGTCTGCCAAGCAGGCAGTTCCAGCATACTCCATACACCTTCTTCTTCTTGAAGATCTGTGACGTGGACGCTGGGCCAGGATGTACTAGTGTGCTGCTTTCTGCTTCCTCTGGAAATGAAGCACTAACACAATATCCTCACAGACAAATTTTTAAAATGTAGACACCCCCAAAAATGTATATTATATATCACACACATTTCAGGACTTAACTTAGAGACATAGGTTCTCAAAAAAAAAAATCTTGGAGGACCTCCTGTTGTTGCTCCATTGAGTGGCGAGCATGTTAGCAATGGTCATCCTGACTACGCAGCATCGGCATCTTTCTGATAATCATGGCTGAAAATGTCTGCATCACCAGTGTCAACATTTAGTGTCATGTTCAATTATAATAATACGATGATTGCTTATCAACTAACTCAACTGTGGAAATGACTGGCTGGAAGCCAGTTAAAGGCATTTGGCTTCTGGTATGACTAAACTAGGTGTAATTTTCGTGACATTGTCTGGTTGAACTCCATTTACATCTCTGTCAACGGTTCATAGATAGTTGATTGTTCTCCTGTTTATCTTCCGCTGTTGCTGTTTTCATTTTTCTTTGCAAGTGGACATGCCGATCTCTGTCAGGTTTGCCACGTAACATTTCACAGCGTCCTGAGTGTTTGAAGAACACATCCACATGTGATGGGTGCAAAACAACATGAGCGCTGCTTTTCAGAAGATCTTTCAAAGATAAAGTGCAAAACTACACACATAGTGCTTACATAATAGCTACCACACTAATTATGATTGAATTTTAATTAGCATAAACATTACTGGGGCTGACATTCTTTTTATGCCTTAGTCATTGTGCTTTGTAGTGTAATTTACTCTCCTTCAAACCATCAGTTAAGCAAACCGAATTAAGAGCTCCCAGCAACAGAATATGGCTTCAGTACATTTTTGCTTGTGGTGTTTGTCAGTGCTTTTAGTATTCACTACTTTCTTTCTTTATGGTAAAAAAGAGGTCGGTATATTTACAGGATATACACACACACTAATATGCCCCAGAGAATACAGTTGTCAGTTTAAAGTGAAAAATGTAAACTATTCTGCCATATAGAGCTTAAGACTGGCACTGTATCATAGCTCACAGTTTGTGCTGACGTTCTGTGCCATCATGCCCTGTGACACTGAACAATAAGTAACCTATTCAAACAAGCTCTGCTCTTGAGCAATATTTATTTTTTGAAACCAGCAACTTTAGCTGTCAAGCACCTTTCACACTCTATGATAATGGTTGGTTTTATAGTCAAGAATGTTATTTGGGTTCATAGTTTGAAAAATGGTTTAACTTGTGTGTCGCACCAGTGTGTGTGTGTGTGTGTGTGTGTGTGTGTGTGTGTGTGTGTGTGTGTGTGTGTTGATGTACATGAGTCTGTGTTAAACAGTAAATGTTTGTGAGT
>JABJVR010004585.1:0-14544 GCA_025773905.1 Chitala chitala
GAGAGAGAGAGAGAGAGAGAGAGAGAGAGAGAGAGAGAGAGAGAGAGAGAGAGAGAGAGAGAGAGAGAGTGAGAGAGTATGAGTGTGAGTCTGGGAGCCTTGAGGTATGCCTATGTGTGAAAAAAGTTCTGTGCTCAGACTCCACGTCACTGTCCCGTATCTCACACTCAGCACTGGAGCTGAGTAGTCACATGACTGTTTGTGTTTCCTAAAAGCTTGAGCAGGTGTTTAACGCCTTCCTTTCTGGGGAGCCACACTGAGGAAATTAGGTGCCTCTCTGACCTTCCAGTTGAGCATGCCTCAAGGCCAGGTGGAAGTCGAGATTTCCTGCAGTACCTACCCCTCCTCAGTACTTGAGAGAAGAATTATGATGCTAGTTTGTCCCACTTGAATATAATTAATAATCAATTCCAAAACCCATCATTTTGTACAGATTTTCCAACACAGAAATTCATTTGAAATTTTAAAGGGCAACTTTTCTAACAATTGATTTTTTTTCAAAGCTTGGATCCTTCCTTCTTCTGCATCTTTGTTAGAGCAGGAGGAACAGGAGGCAGTGCCATTCTAGCATATTTGCCCTTAACTTGAGCAGCACAGCAGAGATTATTAAACAACTGTAGTTGTACCCTTAAGGAATGAACAACAAGTAAATTTTTCTAAAGTACAAATGGGTTGAAGCTTGAAATTTATTTTGGTGGTGGTGGTGGGGGTCAATGTAATCTATTGCAAAAACTATAATGCTTTTTTATTATTAAGGACTGCTCATTTTATTAATTTGTGAAATGTTTTTTTTTCCTGTTGTCAGAATAATAATTCTTGTTGTCTGATTTATAGAAGCAATTATTTAAGAAAATCGTGTTTATTTCATTATAAATAAAACAAATACTGTAAGATTCTGCAAGGTAAACACTAAATTATATTTTACATTCAGTTATAGATTGTCATTTCCTGTTTGACTGGATGTGTTACATTTAATTTTTTGTTCTCTGTCTCTGGTGCCTCACTTAAAATTTCTATCTTTGCAATGATTTTCAGTTATTATTTTTTTTCTGCTGTATTTCTGATGTTACATAACACACTCGTGGACACTAGTGCTCTCAAACGTTTAACTTTTGGGATAAAGAGGTTGAACAGGGGTACCATCAGTGGTTGAACTACTCATTTACAAAGAGAAGAGATCTTAAGTGCTTTGGGTTGATTATGAAAAGTTCACATGCCAAGTGAACACCCCCACAAATGTTGTTGGTCATCTTACACACACTCATTTGTACCCTCCCTCCCTCCCCACACACACACACACACACACACACACACACACACACACACACACACACACAGGCGCTTGTTTTTCCAAGTGCTCATTACAAAAGCACTTATGTGAACATGACTTCACCAGCAAGTCCCATATCATGCGCTTTTTTTAAATGACTGTGGCCAATTCATTAGAGTTATGATTTACTCCAGGTGTGGTAAATTACATTAATTTATACCTGTAGGGAACTAATACCAAACCACCTCCCACAAGCATCACTTTACTTATAATGCAAAGCTGAAAGGACAGAGATGATATGCTCGCTCTTTGTGACAGACAGCGTCTTGCTGAGCAAAGGTTGTCTGTGAGGATAACGAACAGGCTGGCTCTCCCACTTTCCGCCATTTTCCTAAATGTGAAGCGCTGTCAGAGAGAAGCGGGCCCACAGTAAGGCATGTACATGCACAGCGTGCTCACATCAACAGAAATTTTCAACAAATCATTGTGAGTTTATTCAACTTCTGGAGGCCAAAGGTAACCAGATCTTATTGTGTTTTGCTGAAACTCTCCCCTTTTTGTGTTTTCACTTCTGCAGAGGGATATTTACCTTTAACTCTGCAACAGGTCGATAAAGTATTCAGTTCAAATGGTTTTACCACATATGTATGTGCCAGCAAACCAGTTAAATAGTAAGGTTGCAGGTTTGATGTTTTTTATCTTTGAATGTGTAGCAACTTTGTCAGCCTAGAATCTTCAGGAATGACAAACAAAAGTAAAAGGATACATTTTATATCTGCTTTAATGAGGACATTGATCTATATCCAAGACGTTGGTCATAGGGCATCCAAACACCATTTAATATGCTGTTGGGACAATCTGGCAGGAAACAAAATTTCCAGTTTCAGAAATGTGAAATATTCTGACCTCTCCCTCTGTGCAGATTAATTCATGCAATGAAAATAAGCGTTCAGATGAAGGTAGGCTATATAAAGAAAACAGCTCTGGCACTTATAACCAGGAGGTCATTCTTTAGCACCAATTTAATCATGTTAAGTAAACCGCAGTGAAAAATACAAAGGTCATGTAATTTGTAGCATTAGGCTTCTAAAATATTTCTGCCTTCAATATCCTTAAGCATTTACACATGAAACACTTAGGCTGGTATGCATTGATACAATTATTATAAATTAATTTGATACTAAAATAATCATTTTTGGGGCAGTATTGAACTAAACTCCTGACATGTAGAAAGCTCAGGGAGACTAGCATATCCAGGTAAACACGTTTTTATTAACTCATCATCATAGATAAATAAAGCCCTGTATTGCTGAACAAATTTCATAAAAGCGTTTTTGGCCAGGTGTGTGCACAGATCAGATGGTAATATATGCCAATTCATACTGTCTAAGCAATTTCCTATACTAAACAGAATTTTTGTTAGAGAAACAGATGTTGGCTTTTTTTTTTACAAATATGGAAAACCTATGTATTTATTACTTGCCAAAATCAGCACTGAAGTTCGGTCTCATCTCAAAAATTTCAAGAAAAGCTGTATATGTGTATGTTCATGTGTGTATGAGAGAAGGAGAGAGCAATATAATAAATCAGACTCAAGGTGGAAACGTTATTAGTTATATATGGGTTTTTTTAAGTGTTAACATAAAAAATAAATGCTGAGATTTTATTTGTGTGTGTGTGTGTGTGTGTGTGTGTGTGCGTGCGCGCGCGCATGTATGTGCACGTGCATCCACGTGTGTGTGTGTGCATGAGAGAGAGAGAGAGAGAGAGAAAGAGGGTGAGAGAGAGAGTAGACAAGCTGGGAGCATTGTTAGATATGTATGAGTTTTCCAAGTGAACATATCAAAAAGAAAATGCCGAATTTGTGTGTGTGGTGAGACAGACAGGCCTCAGAGAGGCTTCAGTTTGATGTGGCAGGTGACAAATGAAGAGTTTTAGTGCTGCAATATGGCAGCCGTTAGGGTTTCCAAATAGGGGAGAGGGAGTTTGTCACAAACTTACCCAGACCATGAGAGAGTACAGGCCAGTGTGTTACACAGAGCATGTCCATTATAGTGTGTTACACAGGGCATGTTTTTACAGTGCGTTACCTGAAGCATGTCTGTTAGTGTGTTACATGTTTCTGTGACAAGATTCAATTAACCCAACAGGACATAAAAGGTTATGTATAACACATTAAAGCATGTTTTTTTTCAACCTACTAATGACCTGAATGAATGTTGACCTTAATAACAGCACAGACATACATCCATAAAACATGAAAGCAAAAATTATTGTAATTGGTGAATACATCCACAAACAAAATTATCTTATTTTGCAGGTTTTTGGGAATAATGACTTAGACTGTGTGTAAAAGAATAAAACACCAACTATATATCACATATTGGCACTTTAAAAAGGGGGAAATGTTCAGGATTTTATACTCGTAAAGCCAACAGAATGCAAAGAGAAAAGAAAAAAAAAATGGAAGTAAGGAGGGGAGGAGTGGGAGATTTGAGGAAGTTCGTGTCTGGCCCCCGGCATTCCAGCTCAGAGGAACCTGGCAGCCTGCTCTCCTGGCGGGGCAGATCACAAGAGAACCAGACAGGAACCTGTTGTATGGGTCTGTAACTCCTCTCCTCTACCACAGCCCAGTTAATAGAACTCTTCATCCCTGACCAACCTCATCAGCAGCTTGCTGCCAAGGAAATTACCTGGCTAAAAATGGTTATGTGATGTTGATGTGTGCCTGTGTGTGTGTGTGTGTGTGTGTGTGTGTATATGTTTGTATAGGTTCCTGTTGCTCTACCAAAACAGGGGTTTATCATTACGATGTTAGGAAAGATGGAATAGAGTCAAATCATGAAGAAAGAAGAGAAGAAATTCACCAGGGCCCTCTATAAGATCACCCAGATATATTACATTGCCAATCACTGCATGGAGCAAATGTGATGTACTGTTTTGAACTGTGATGCTGCTATTCTGTGTAAAACAGTTTGTTTCAGTTGTGTAGAATGTTCCTGTAATGGTATTCTGCCTGTCCTCTGTAGATAGTACTCTAAAGTTTTCGTTACGCCTTCTAGCGAGAATAACTGTGCAATGGTATGCCACTTAAACGCACAGCCTTTCACAAAGCTCACTGCCATTGATGAAGGACAGAGAAGCCTCACTGATGGTGAGTGAGGAAGTGTCTGCTCTTTAGACTCGCTTAGTCTGACATAAAACAAGCGAAAGAAAAATATTCATCAATCATCAATCGTTATACATACATAATCGCAGTAAATAAACGTATTCACATAAATATTCCCATACTGCAATTCCCCCCGTCTGTTACCATAGGAATCACTCATCAGAGGGGCGAGTGCTAAACTACGTTAATTTATAAACTACGTTCCTGAGCTCTGGTCCTTTGACGGGAATCCCAGCATTTTTCCTGCTCAAACAAACAAATTGGTAAATTGAGTCAAACGTTCCTTACTTGTTTAAAAACTTAAAACCGTTATCCATATTAGTTAGCACTTCAGTCGGTCAGCCTCGATTGAATAACGAATGCTGTTGTATTATATTCTCCTTACTGAAGGTGCCCAATAAATAAATGAACTCGTACAATGATGTCTGGTGGTGTCCATTTACTACCATACCATCACAAGGACCACAAATGTGCTGACAGGGAAAATAGGTAATTTGATACAGTCCAGGTTATGTGGTATATTACAGAATAAGAATCATGGGGGTTAGCAGTCTTTGATTCACTAGAGGAGTTCATTATGGGTCAAACTGGAAATGATGATTCATGCCTAAATGTGTTCTTTTTAGTTCCCCCCCCCAGTGTTTAGGCACCTGGAACGCAATCAAAAACAAATTTAACTCTTCACTCTGTTTTGAACAGGACTATGGGGTCAGTATATGAGACAAGGGCTGACGGGAAAAGGAAAAGAGAGAACAACATCTTCATTGTTCTCTACTTGCATGCGCCATTAATTTCCAGATTCAGACACAGGTGCTGCACAAATATCTCTCTCTGTGTGATTAATGAGCTCTGACCAATCCTATTTTTACATTATAAACCCTCTTAATAAATTAACGTGTACTTGATCACAGTCACTAATTGCACTGATTGCTCAGTGGTTCGGTTACCACCTGCTACAAGGGAGAAAAGTTCTCGCTTCACATCTACTCCCTCTATTCCCCTAGTTTTGCACTAACAACCTTGGTGCCCTGAAAAAGGCTAAGGCTAGGCAGGAAACCAGACACGACTGGGGAGTGGAGCTCAAAACGTTCTTGTCCATTGATGATAAAAGAGGAATTGTGATATTTGGACAGGTGTTGAACAAGCAACAAAGTCATGTGAAATTCCTTATCATGACAGTCAACCTCTCTCTGCTCAAAAAACACTGATCTTATTTGAGGTCACTGTAACATAAAGAAGAGACCTATGGCTTTGAAAAGCTACCTTAATGTGATGTCAATTTGGATCCACCAAGTACATTTCTGCATTTAGATATTGTGAAATGCAGTTACTCTAAGATCCTAACTGCATCATCTACTCAGCTGCATCAACCATACATTTTTATTTGTTATGCAATTCACTTAATGATTAACTCATTCTAATATGTCTCAGTGAGAAAGTTAAATTAATCTTTTTACTGACACTTATTTTATTGTCTGAGGTGAGATGCGGAGCAGACCATAAGCAGCAGGTTCCTGTTGTGTTCAATGCAGCTCAGACAGCAGGAGAACAGTGAGATAGCAGAGCATTCAGTGTGAGAGGCACAGATACTAGGGGAGCATCCAGTGGGAAAGGTAAGGATGCTAGGAGAACATCCAGTCTGAGATAAAAGGATGCTGGACGAATGTAAATTGTGGGAGCCAAGGGTGCTAGGAGAATGTACAGTGTGAGAGAAAAGATGCTAGGAGAGTATACAGTGTGAGTTCCAAGAGTGCTATGAGAGTATATAGTGTGAGAGGAAAGGATTCTAGGGGAGTGTACAGTGTGAGAGGAGCAGATTTTCCTCCCTTCTTTACTCACCTGTCCGCCTGCAGTGGCTACATGTTTGAAACGCGCATGATAACTTCAACCATATCACTGCAGTCTCTGAGGGTGTGGGTGAAAAAAAAAATCAATGTTTAATTTGTGAGTAAGCCACTGTGTGCGTGTCTGGATTGTGGATGGGGTGAGGAAACATAGAGAAAGCAGGTAATGCGGTCTTGACAGAAAAGTTGTTAGGTTTGGGTTCTACTCAGAGAAGAACCTTGTATTTGGAGTGAAGAGTGCACCTCATCATTCAGTGGCAGTTATAGCCATTCAGATTACTTCACATGGCCCCTCATAACCTCACACTGCAGGGCATGCAGGTGAAGGAGGGTGGGGCCATCTGAGTATGGGTAGGGCCAAATGACCTTGGCACAGGCCATGTAAGGCTGGGGAGGAGGGACAGATGGGGAGTATTTGCATTACACGTTTTACATTCAACCCTGTTAGTATGTGACTGACAAGAGTGAGCTAACGTGACTCTACAGTTTGTACTGTCAATGAGCTAAAATGTCTCTCTTCAATATAATAAAATTAATAATAATATCTAATAAACAGTAGTTAAACTTGTCTCAATTCCAAGGAAACACTACACAGTCGATATAAAAACCCATACAACATACTTTATATACATAGATCATGTGTCACATGCAGGTAAAGGCAGTCTTTGTCAAAAACAGCAAATGTTTAAGCCCTTTTAAAAGCCGACGTTACATAAATAGTCAAACCATTTGAAGTCTGCAAACAGGTAAATGACACAAACATGGTGGTTAACATACAAATACTTTTTGACAGGTTTTAGCTCCAGCACCTACCTGTGGCAGATTTTACACTTGTGGACGCATCTTTGCCATGTCCGACGTCCACACTAGAGCCACACTCACTTCAA
Source organism: Chitala chitala (assembly GCA_025773905.1). Taxonomy (NCBI): domain Eukaryota; kingdom Metazoa; phylum Chordata; class Actinopteri; order Osteoglossiformes; family Notopteridae; genus Chitala; species Chitala chitala. The sequence goes on from JABJVR010004585.1 coordinate 7,171, forward strand.
AGTGCAATCACTCTGATCTCCAAACAGCCATAAAATTATATTCACAAGGAGTGAACGGCAAATGTACGTCAGAGTACCAGATACAAGTTTAATGATACAAGAAAATATTTAGCTGGCTTGTTGATAGTTTTAAAATATTGGCATTTTAGGACAGTTTTAAAACTTGTAATACACCCGTCTCCTGTTTGGCTTTCTAAAGTGAGCAAGCATACTGATTATATTCATCACTTTCTTTTGGTCCAAAGCCTGGATGGAGAAAATGACCCACAATACGAGGAGACATAATGAGAACGTAGTCACTGTGAAAGAATGAGGTAGTGATTGTTTTGGCACCTGTGAATGACACAGAAGGAGAATCGACAGGTGAAGGAGTCTACCTGGGATGGTTTAACATGAGAAACAAACACACTCATTTCACCCGTATAACTGCAGTCGTGCAGAAAATAAAGTAATAATAGTGTTTAATTTCTTAAGCTGCTGTGATGAATGCCACTGCCTCTCAAAATATAGCGTTTCTGAGCCAGCGCTTTCCTGCAGATGGGAAGAGAATGCTGCTCTGCCAACCACAACATTTCCATTAAAGCATCTTTCATGCAGCCCTGTTTGAAACAGGGATGTGCAGTGGAGTTTGGTGGGGAGGCGGATACATAGTGCAGCACCAACATTCAGTTTTCTGTGATCATCTGAACAAAGAATAAGCACGCTTGATATCCCACGAATGCTTCTCATTGGATCCAGTGCACATGAAAACATGTAACTTTGCACATGGTTTTTAAACTTGGAAGTTAACATCTTGATATTGTGTCTTAACCTTGTTTTTGTACATAAAATAATTCCAATCACAGCTCTGTGGTTTACACGAGTATTGGATGACGAGGAAAATATGAGGTTTATATAACTAGTATTTTTGACATTCACTTAAGATGAAAATAACATTTTCCCAAAAGGAAAGAGCTGTGGTTTGATGTAAAGGTGTGCATCAAACCCCTGGTCTGGACTCAGTATGTTGAACCTGTTTGCAGCTGAGACAGTACTTAGGTTTAAAGACTACTGTTATCATGTGCTTCCTGCCTTAGATTGTATATCTCTTGACTGTAATATGAAAATAAAAGTAAAAATAATATATGACTGCATACGTATTGTAGTGTTAATGAAATATATTTCTCTTGTGTTCCCCTTAAACAAATCATTAATACAAGATTAGTATTCAGCTCAATTAAAAGTAATTAGTTGTTCATCTAATGAATTACCCAAGGCTGTTGAACAATTAAATAATAAAAGAGCTAATTAATGTGCATTCTTAATTTCTCAAGTGTTGTTCTGAAGAAAATTTGTCCTGTCACTCCTGACTGTGCTCAGTAGTTCTGTGTGTTCAGTAACATATTTGAAAATGAGTCGATATTTGTTTTTATTCATGTTTTGTCATTGAATTATTACTAACAGTACTAAATAGTACTCAGAGGATTAGTTTAAGCATTTACCTGACATTTTTATACTAAGCTGATCTCTCTCTCTCTCTCTCTATATATATATATATATATATATATATATATATATACATTTTTTTTACTTTGTCCACCTACGGGAGTAGGGGCCCTCTGGGAGTCTTAACCAGGACACTTCCAGTTACAATTCAGTTAATCCTAATTATTTAAAGGAATGGCTAACAAGGACTGGAGAATTTACAAAAATAACAGATTCATGCTTTAAAAAGTAATTTTCCTTGGGCATCTGTTTTAATTTTGCAGCTAATTAAATAAGATGCAAAATATTTGTAATGTGCATCACTAATTCTTTCATATAATTATAGTAAATATATTTAGTTCATTATGCGCAAGCAAAAAATAACCTTGCCTCTTAATTCATGTGATTAATTCCCATTTACAGAATATGTTCTCATTATTAGCATTTATTTTAATATGAATGTAGCTGAAATGAACACATTGCTTTAAGCTGCTGAATGGAAAAGATCAGAATTAAGCATGACAATAGGTGACAGAGCTCAGCGTTGGCGAATGCGATGTGTTCAGCACCTGAGGTCCGGCTCTCAACTCGTACTCACTTCAAGCTGAACTCATATTCAGTTTTAATGTCAACTGCTTTAGTAAAAATGTAACAAGCAAAAAACATTGCAATTGCACGCTGCAACTGGCCATTTTACAACATATGTATAACGATGCCTAAAAAAGTGTGCATTTCTGCCGTATGCGAGTGTCAATGTAACGTAACTAGCCTTAATATAATACCAAATAAATAAGTAAATAAGTAAAAATAAATAAATAAATCAATGCTGCCATCAAAACCAAAACCAGCTAGGAACCAATGACCCAAGTGTGGGTTTCCTGTTATAATGTGGCAAAATTCTTTTATAATGGGAAAATAATTGAGTCTTTTTGTCTAATTTCTGGGCAATATGATTTTAAGAATTACCTAATAGATTTTTTTTAACGCTTTTAAGAAACCCTTTCTGCTTTTCTGCTGATAATGTGCATTTTAGGATAAGCACTTTGAATGATTTCATGATGCACTGAGGCCATTGAATGTTAGAAAAAAATAGAAGTCAGAATTGTGCTTCTTCAATGTGCGGAGAAATTAAAAGGATAGAGGCTAGCCTGCGACATATTTCCCACGAGACCAGGCCATATGGCTTAGAGATGGAGAGACTCGTTACTTGCACATAATCAGTCTCAGGATACCATTTAAACAGTAATGGCAATAAGGAAAAAACATGGGACTGTCACATTTCCACAGGTATTTGATGGTTAAAAAGCATGGATGGTAAATTTTCTCTTCTGCTTTTTTGTTTTATTTATTGCAGGATTAAGGCTTTGTTTACTTCATGAACATTATAACTATCATGTGTAGTCAGAGAGGAAACATTTAAAGAGCTGTAAGATAGCAGCTGTCGTTACGGGCAGGCATGCTTCCCATTGTAATAGAGTGCAGTTTGTTAAATGCATACATTATGCTTGAGCATAGCTGGCCTGCAGATGGTGCATCCTTCACCAGCATCTTCATTCTCACTGTCAGGATCAGGCCTTTTTGTATGCTGTAAGTGGCAGCAAGAAAAGCCTTCATCATGTCATGAAATTAACAACAACAAAAAAAAAATGTATTAAGCATTAACCAACATTTAGCTGAAATGTACACATCCGTGATCTAGACCATAACAAACTTTTGAGTGAATGAGTAATGGAGTACTTTACAAATTGAAATGCTTGCATCCAGGCTACGCTCACTGAACAGAGACACTCCCAGTTTACCAACAAATTCACATGCTGACACACCACCTACACAGCCAGACAGCACGCCCCTTAGGTTACAGTCAAACCCATCATGGGTTTGATGTCAGTCACCAGAATATTAAAGCCACCTACTTTTCGGTTCTCACTGGTGTGCTTAAAGACCTTCTTCCCACTGTATCATCAGCAAAGTACTGAGAAACGCGTACTGAGAGACTTCCTGATCTGTATCCATTTCTCATATGTTCCTACTGTAACTTGGATTCCCATGACCTTGCGCTTCTCGTGCTTTTCTCATGCCCTGTCTTTGTTTCGACCTGACTTCTTCTGTGCTTTTAGTCTTTTTCTCCATATTTATATTACATTTTTGGAATCTGGATTTTGGCTCTGGTCTTCCCGTAACAAGCTCAGTTATTAAATTCTTTGTTTTCTACAACTGTTCCTTACACAAATCCAATACACTTTAGTTATATACAGTAGCTACTGTCTTTAAGATGTTTGATTCTTTTCTGTTGCATGGAAGTTGTCCTTCAGAACGTACCTGAATGTTGTCTCATTAACTCCAGGGTTCCTTTAGGAGCGACCTGTAGGCTCTTCCATTTATTCTAGGTTTTCCTTCAGGATCTACCTGCACGCTGCCTCATTAACTCCAGGTTGTCCTAGAGGAGTGACCCATATGCTGTTTCATTTAATTCTCCACCATCCTGATACACTTTCCAGTCCTTGTACATGTTGATGTATTCCCCTAACAGAACGTTTTTACTACATCTCTCAGAACTGGTATTCTGCAAGTGCCGTATACACTCAAATCCATATCAGTTACACTAGGCCTGCACACCTTTTCAATTCAAAATGTAGAGGTATTGATTTAGGTGATTTGAAAAACATTCCACTTCTTAATGATGGACTATGTTTCATGGTCATAGATGGTCATTAACTTTACAGTGCTCTTGTAACATGGCTTTGATCTGAAGACTGCAGATTTTCGTGATCTTCATCTTAAAGGTCACTGATGTTCAAATTTGTTTTGCTGAATTAGTGTGCACCTGTTGCCTTTAACTTACCCACCACAAAAAAGCTCACAAAAAATTATTCTGGAGCAAAAGACAATCATGTTGCTCTGTACACTGAGACTTCAATACACATTTCATGATTCTAGGGAAATTGCACCTCCACTGAATTATTCTTATTTTCTTTGTTTCCATATTTCAGTTTGACACCAGTCTGTAGACTAGTATTCACGACTGGCCAAGAATGATTACATGGTTATGAAAGCACAAACTAACAATAAGTTTTAGAAGCACACTGACCTTGCACGAACATTTCCATTCCATACTTTTAAGCAGTTGCCCTTTTTCAGCCACCACCACCACCAACAATGACAAGTGAGTATTTAATTAATCTAAACAGACATCAATGTCAGACTCACAAAGTGAGTGTTTTCATTATGCATCCAAAAACTGCCTACCTTATTTTTGCTGATAAATTGTGTTGGTAAATCTTTCAGTAATGGAGGCTAGCAAATAGAGTGCAGAAGGCCTGCTTGGTCCTCTTGCTTATAACCCTTTGTTACAGCAGTCTGCAGCGTTCTTTGTTTGTTTCTCAGTTAATAGGAGATAAAACTCTTGTAGTGGATGTTTTTCTGAAACAAATTATCAAGTAATAATTTTGAGAAGAATTAAATAGTGATTGTGCAGCTGTTTGTGAAGAGGGACATTTTCGCAATCCTCCTTCGCTCCCTCAGTTATACTGAGTCGCCCACTCAGGGAAACGGCCGTCTGCAAAACTCAATTTGAGAAAAATCTCCCGTCGATGGACGTCATCTGGCAAGCAGCTCTCAGGCACTGAAAAACATGCTGCTGACCCAAGGCTGTTCATTATTGGAACACAGGGACACAGGCAAAATATTCAAACATCTGGGCCAGCTTCTGAAGGCCTGCTGTCAGTGATCCTCTGAGGAACAAACTTTAGCTGCCCTGAGGCATAAGCACCTGTTTAAAAGAAAGCAGATACAAAAGGGGAACCCACATTTTGGTCTGTGAACACTCACAACTGTGTTTCATGTTTGATGGAAACAACTGGACGAGTGGTTTTGGAGCTTGATTAGAATCAGTCAGCTCCCAATGGACATCAGCAGATTACCTAAAATTTACTAGAGGCTTTCAGTCTAAATAGGCAGTGGAATCCATTACCTTCTGTCAGTTCCCTCCATCCCATGCGTCTGGGTCATTATACGCCATGAAGAAAAGTTGAGTGGAGTAGAGTTTACTTTTGTTTTGTGTGAAATTGTACAGTCCCCAACCACTGCTGGCCTTGATGATATCATCTAACTTTGCATTTTTGGCTAGGGCGGAGGAGGTGCATATCATTTTAAAGTAATAAGCCATTGTTTGTCCACAATGAGTTCTATGTAACTGAAACTGACTTGTTGTGATTTGACCTACACATTTTATACAGTTATCTGAATAGCTGTATTAACTTACAGCAATGAAGACAGGCTAAACTGAATCTGAAATTGAGGAACATCAGTGCAATGTCTCACAAATTGCTTATGGTTTCAATGTACCAGCAGAAGCTGTCAATGCTACCATTTCCACCATGTAAGTCAGTGAAAGATGCACATCTGAACCTGCCGCAAGAGCCAAATAATGATTTCAGTCAATCAGTTGAGAGCTGTTATACAATAAAATTTAGCCAGTCCTGGGATTATTTTTAAATGCTCTATTGCTTTTCATGTTCAGTCAGAATGTTGCATTTTATGGTGGTTTATTCAGTCTGAATACCTGTTGCAGTACAGCGTCTTGTCCAATCAAAAAAACCTGCTGTAGCACAAATAATAATTAACTGTAATCCAAGCAGCTGCAGCAACATACTTTATTGGTCTGCTTCCAGTCAGAACACCTGTTAAACTACACAATATTACATTTAATCCAATCATTTTAAAACATTGTCATTCAGGGCACTTGTGACATGGAGCAGAAGCAGTGGAGGACATAGAGAAAAACTTCAGAGACATTAGCCACTTGTCCCCACCGCCGCTGCTTGTTTACGACCTTGGACAGACAATTTTTGCTTATAGAAAAATCGATGATGCTTGAGTTATCAAACCGTGCGCGCATCAGGTGCAGTGGCACAAAAATCAATTCTGAAGTATTGCCTTATTTAAGGGGACGCTGTAAAGGGGTGCCGTTATGATGTTAAGCGGCTGTGGTGTTACGGAGGTGACGGAACAGGTGAGGCCCAACTCTGTGCTCTGTGTTTCTTTCTCGCCACCAGTTATCCTCTCCTTCGCTCCTGTGCTCTGCCACTTTCATTATGTTCTCTTTATTTGCTGGGTTCACTTTTGTGCTCATGGCCATTATGCACCCAGAACAGTTCTAATTAGGGCATGAGATGTGAAAGCGGCAAGGATGTTGCAGACAGGGGCGCGGCCACTTGTCTTGTTTACTAATAGCTGTGGTGTGGTTTAATGATGCCACGAATGTACTGTGTCATTACCTTGGTTTGTCATGACTGATCTTGCTCCATATCTACTTTATGCTAACGGTCAGGGATCATTTGATTAAGCTAGACGTGTGTAAGGCATGTTAAAGCAGTCAGCACTGTTTTTTTCTTTTAAATTATTTTTGTTATAATGCTTTTCAAAATAAAATTGTGATGTATACACACAGAGAAATGTGCACACACACACACACACACACACACACACACACACACACATCTTTCAGATATGTAAAAGTTTAAATCTTTATAGTATTTGTAGATTTGATGGCAAACAGAGGAACAAGCTCTTTCATCTGGGTGTCTGTGACTGGAGAAGAGCTGTAACACAGATGCCAAAGGTTATCCAGCTGAACACAGCCACGCAACTACAATCAAAACCTTCCACATCTCAAATGGATGAATTAAACTGATTATAAAAATTATGACATGGGACTCCAGAGACCCCTTTTCTATGAACTCTTAGCACTGGAAACAATATTTCATTTGCTACAAGTGCTAAGATCTAATTAACTATGCACAAAACCTCATAAACAGTAAATTTGTCAACTGAATAATCCATCCATCCATTATCTTAACCGCTTATTCCTGGTGAGGGTCACGGGGAAACCTGGAGCCCATCCCAGAGCAC
>JABJVR010004586.1:0-14544 GCA_025773905.1 Chitala chitala
GTGGTGGGTTGGTGCCCCACCCTGGGTGTCCCCTGCCCTGCGCCCTATGTGCTCTGGGATGGGCTCCAGGCTTCCCCTCACCAGGAATAAGCAGTTCAAATAATGGATGGATGGATTCCTCAGTGCTAGATTATCATAGGTGATCTTGTTAGAGTGATCGAGGTTCTACTGTGGGATAAGGACCATAACCAGGTTGCACATGTAAGATTATCTTTTGGTTCTGGTTTACTCTCACCTATACTTGAGTACTACAACCAAGGTAGGTACGGCAGTTGTGTGTTGGGTGTGTGTATGCGTCGTTTTCTGATACGCTTTAACCTTCTGAGCCTTCAGTTATGTCACCAGCTTCTTGTTGCCATTTCCAGCTCTGTCTTCATGTCTTCATCTTTAGCTCCATGCGTGTGTCTCTTTCTATCCACCTCCAGCTCTTTTTATGAGTGTCAAATTTAGTCATTATTCTGTGTAGTTATTCAACTTTGGTATAGGCTTTAAAATAGAAACAGTGAGAGAGATGTTTGAAGAAGGTGCATGAGTTTAACTACAGGTTTAGATATTTAGAGGGGATAAATTATATCAGAAAGGAAATCCATAAAAAAGGTTGCGATGATGGGTCTTTTAAAGTAATGCCTTTTGCTGTTTCATCTGGCTTTGAACAACCTGTTTTTAAGAATATTGGTGCGTGTGTGTTTGAGAGCAAAAGAGAGTCTCTGTATTTGAAACACTTAGCAGGGTTGGACAGGGCACTAACCCATCAAACCCATCATAGTAAGTAGAAAGAGGTGCTTATAATTTGTGTGAGCCACATTTATTATGATCAGCAAGGAGAAAATCACATGTAAGAGGGGTGTATTAGTTTCCTTGACACTGATATTTGGCTGATTTTGTTGGATCAAATGTACTGATGGTGTTCAATTGTGGCACGTGTTGTGACATGTTGCCCCCTTGTGGCTTTACAGGAGTTTGCAGTGCTGACCAAAGAGCTGAACATGTGCCGGGAGCAGCTGCTGGAGAGGGAGGAGGAGATTTCAGAGCTGAAGGCTGAGCGGAACAACACAAGGGTGAGCCCCCACCACCCCACATCAGTGGTGCAGACGCCTCCTCAAGCACTGTTGCCCATCTGGTGCTGCTGGTTCATCATGGCCTGAGAGCCCCACAGTTTACTTCTAAATGGATTCAAGCAAAAAGAAGACTCTGAGAAGAGTCTGTCTCTTGTCTCAGTACCATATTGGTTTAGACTTTGTCAAGATCAAAGTTACAACATAGTGTTACAACATTCTTCTAATTCCTTTATGTCCACTTCGTCATCACTGTTGCCTTATCGCAAGGTTTGGTTTTCTGTGTGTTTGTGATTATGTTATGTGTGTGTGAGAGAGAGAGAGTGAGTGAGTGAGTGAGTGAGTGAGTGAGTGAGTGAGTGTAAACACTTTCCTCCCACTTCCTCTTCCAGCTGCTCCTAGAGCACCTGGAATGTCTGGTGTCACGGCATGAGAGAAGTTTGAGGATGACAGTGGTAAAGCGCCAGGCCCAATCTCCATCAGGTGTCTCCAGCGAGGTGGAGGTTCTCAAGGCCCTCAAGTCATTGTTTGAGCACCACAAGGCTCTGGATGAGAAGGCGAGTCCCCCCACTGGCCTGTGCTATCCTACCTATCTCCACTCATGCCACATTGTAGCCTTTGTGCAAGACTATGCCACACCTGATTCTGTGTATCTTACAGCACCCTAACGGTAGTCCAGTTCCTTGCAAAGTATACTGTAATTCTTCACCATTAGTGTGACAACAGTGGACATGGCTGATGGAGCCATGGACAGACCTCTCACTGCACAGAAACAGCACTGTAAACATAAAAGAATGAAACCTTCCTCTTTCCAAACAGGTGCGAGAACGGCTTCGCATTGCTTTGGAGCGGGTAGCTGTTCTGGAGGAACAGCTAGAATGTTCTACGCAGGAGGTGAGGTAACTGCGCCTGTCTCTCTTGTGCTCTACAAAATGCATGTAACCTCACTCTTCTCACAGGCCTGTCCCTTTACAGGTTCTGTCATTAAGAGACCAAATAAAAAGGCGACAGCAGGGGATAGATGGAGGAAAAGAGGTGAGGGAATTGTCTGTGTGCCAGCACTGAGCATGAGCTTGCACGGGTGTGTCAGTGCTGAGTGGGTGTGTCAGAGCTGAGCATGAGCTCGCTCGGGTGTGTTGGTGCTGAGCATGAGCTCGCTCAGGTGTGTCGTGCTGAGCGTGAGCTCGGGTGTCTCGGAGCTGAGTGTGAGCTCGAGTGTGTCGGTGTTGAGTGTAAGCTCGCTCAGGTGTGTCAGCGCTGAGTATGAGCTCACTCGGGTGTGTCAGCTGAGCGTGAGCTCGCTTGGGTGTGTCAGTGCTGAGCGTGAACTCAGGTGTGTCAGTGCTGAGTATGAGCTCACTTGAGTATGTCAGAGCTGAGCGTGAGCTCAGGTGTGTCAGTGCTGAGTGTGCGCTCGCTTGGGTGTGTCGGCGCTGAGCGTGAGCTTGCTTGGGTGTGTCAGCGCTGAGTGAGCTTTTTGGGTGTGTCAGTGCTGAGCGTGAGCTTTTTGGATGTGTCAGTGCTGAGTGTGCGCTCGCTCGGGTATGTCGGTGTTGAGCGTGAGCTTGCTTGGGTGTGTCAGCGGAGTGTGAGCTTTTTGGGTGTGTCCATGCTGAGCGTGAGCTTTTTGGATGTGTCAGTGCTGACGGTGAGCTCGCTCGGATGTGTTGGCACTGAGCGTGAGCTCTGGTGTGCCAGTGCTGAGCATGGGCTTGCTGTGTCAGCGCTGGGCATGAGCTTGGGTGTGTCAGTGCTGAGCCTGAGCTTCGTCTGGTGTGTTAGCCCTGAGTGTGAGCTCGCTTGGGCATGTCAGTGCTGAGTGTGAGCTCTGGTGTGTCAGTGCTGAGCGTGAGCTCGCTCTGGTGTGTTAGTGCTGATCGGGTGTGTCAGAGCTGAGCGTGAGCTCACTTGGGTGTGTCAGAGCTGAGCGTGAGCTTGGGTGTGTCAGTGCTAAGTGTGCACTTGCTCGGGTGTGTCAATGCTAAGTGTGAGCTCGGTGTGTCTGTGCTGAGTGTGAGCTCGCTCGGGTGTGCCGGTGCTGAGCGTGAGCTCGCTCAGGTGTGTCAGCGCTGAGTGTGAGCTTTTTGAGTGTGTCAGTGCTGAGCGTGAGCTTTTTGGATGTGTCAATGCTGAGTGTGCGCTCGCTTGGGTATGTCGGTGCTGAGCGTGAGCTTGCTTGGGTGTGTCAGCGGAGTGTGAGCTTTTTGGTTGTGTCAGTGCTGAGCGTGAGCTCGCTTGGGTGTGTTGGCGCTGAGCATGAGCTCTGGTGTGCCAGTGCTGAGCATGGGCTCACTGTGTCAGCGCTGGGCGTGAGCTTGGGTGTGTCAGTGCTGAGCCTGAGCTTGCTCGGGTGTGTCAGCATTGAGCGTGAGCTTCGTCTGGTGTGTTGGCCCTGAGTGTGAGCTTGCTCAGTGTGTCAGTGCTGATCGGGTGTGTCAGAGCTGAGCGTGAGCTCACTTGGGTGTGTCAGAGCTGAGCGTGAGCTCGGGTGTGTCAGTGCTAAGCGTGCACTTGCTCGGGTGTGTCAGTGCTAAGTGTGAGCTCTGGTGTGCCAGCACTGAGCGTGAGCTCGTTCAGGTGTGTCAGCGCTGAGTGTGAGCTCGGGGTGTGTCAGTACTGAGCGTGAGCTCACTCAGTTGTGGCAGTGTGTGTGTGTGTGTGTGTGTATGCTCTCTCATCTCCTATCTCTTTTCTTCTTTTTGTACAGAGGCTTCCAAATGGTCCCTCCTCTCTCCTAGAGGAAGGGGACGTTGACAGACAGAGGGAAGGGGAAATCGAGCGGCAGAGAGCTGAGCTCTCGCAGCTCAGAGAGAGGTTGGCTCTCATGTGCCGACAGGTGAGAGATCATGAAGTAGGCTTAGAAAGAGTTCCACTCAATCAGAGCAGATGGAGTTTACAGCTCATTTGACAATGCTAGAGAGAGTACAGGGTCAGGAATGGCTCTGTCTCCCTCTCAAGGTCATCACAGAGTACTGTGGTCAGAAACAGAGCTAGCACTCATGTCCAAGTGCCTGTGCTGTTGTGCTCTTCATTTCAGGTAGGAGACATTGAGGAGCAGCTTTCTGCAGCACGGAGGGAAGTCACAAAGTCAGAGGAGGCCAATCAGAAGCTTCAGAGAGATGTTAAAGAGGTGAGTGCGGTTTCTTCATCAGACCACTGGCCCTTCATACAGTCTGCAGCACAGTTACGATCATCTGGGGACAATGGGCCCTTTAGGGATGCCGGGTCTGCTCACATGGTCAAGACACATTTGCTTTGTTGGTAACATCATGCCCACTTGGCATGTAAAACCATCTTCCCTCCAGGTGGACAGTCATTTGTTTAGTATAGAATAAATTTGACAGATCGGCACTGAGTGACGCATTGTTCAAATACCTTTGAGTTTAAGTATCTTGCTGAAAAGCCGAGGCTGAGGTGTTTTGTGTGTGCATGTTTGAGGGGGGTGCGTGTGTGTAGGGGGAGGTGTTATCAGTGGTATTAATAAATAGAGCATGTTTGTGTGAAACAATACGAGATATTTTCTGCTGTTTGTTATAGATGAAGCAGATGGCATTTTGTGTTACCTTTTTTTGAGCCATAAAACACCTCCATTTCATTGTTGACTGAGGGTAGCATAGCAGTCAACCCACAGGTACACAGCTGGGTACCTGGAAGCCAGACAGGTCCTCCCTGGGTGGTGCGTCCTAGCTGTTCCTGTGTGACTCAGGAATGAGGACAGGTTGACTGGCTCTCCCGTATGAATTCTGTGTTCCACAACACACTGTGGGCTAGAAGAGGAGGAGGCCAGCTCTTTTCTCACAAAGTGCCTCAAATAGACCATCTAGCTTGTCATTACCTCTGATTTGCATGGTTGTGGTGATGTCTGCAGGGAGAAGATGGTGAACTGGTTGACAGTGAGCCTGCGACACAGGCTTCAGGCTGGGGTGTATACTCGTCTTGTATAGTGCCTACAGACTATATGAATAAATACAAATATTTCCTCACAGGCTCTGTGCCAGAGAGAGGATATGGAGGAAAGAATTACCACACTGGAGCGCAGGTAACTTCTCCTGTCACTGAGCTGGGCTCTCCCTCGCTGAACTGGACTCACTCAGACTGAACTTGACTCTCTATTAGAATCAGGCCTTCCCTCACTGAACTGGGCTCTCCCATCTTTTAACTACGCTCTGTTAAACTGGCCTGTCCCCATTCTGAACATTTGCAAATTTTACCACTTTATATAGACTCACCTGACCCTCAAGGGATGTTTGTTTATGTGTGTTTTTTTTTGTGGGTGTGTGTCTCACACAGGTACCTCAGTGCCCAGAGAGAAGCAACATCTCTCCATGACATAAAAGACAAGCTGGAGAATGAACTGGCAAGCAAGGAGTCTCTCTACAGACAGGTGATAAGTTACGGTCTCTCTTCAGACAGGTGAAGAGTTACAGTCTCTCTACAGATAGGTGATGAGTGACAAGGAGTCTGTACAAACAGGTGATGAGTGATGAGCTACAGTTTCTCTACAGACAGGTGATGAGTGACAAGGAGTCTGTACAAACAGGTGATGAGTGATGAGTTACAGTCTCTCTACAGACAAGTGATGAGTTACTGTATACTGCAGTGATGAGTTGGTCTGACAGACAGTTATTAACCCCTTTGGTAGCTTGTTAGTAGTGTACTACCAAGTTCGATTTTGCTTTTAGCAATGTGTTCCACAACACTTCTGACAAGGCTTAACTTTTCTTTTCTTCCTATGTCATTGCAGGCTTAATGCTATTTTAATACTGTTAGTGCTGTGTTCTGTAGATGCTGTTTTCAAACTGTGTTAACTGTGCATCGATGCTGTTTCGATGCTGCAGAGTGAAGAGAAGAACAGGCAGTTGCAGGAGCGTCTGGATGATGCCAAGCAGAAGCTGCAACAGACGCTCCAGAGAGCTGAGACACTGCCAGAGATCGAGGCCCAACTCGCACAGCGTGTGGCTGCACTCAACAAGGTGTCTGTCTCACTGAAAGTCTGTCTAACTGCCCTTCTGTCTTCCTCTGTCTCTAGCTCTGTGTTTGAATAAACACAATTAAACACTGTAAGGACTAATTGTAATTTTTATGTTACCCTTAGGGACTTCTTTGTATGTGCTACATGAATTTATTTCCTTCCTCTTTTTCTCCTGCTTCTGTCGCTCAGGCAGAAGAGCGCCATGGCAACTTTGAGGAACGACTGCGACAGTTGGAGACACAACTGGAGGAGAAAAATCAGGAGCTACAAAGGGTGAACACGGCACACGCTTTCGTGGCTTCACGCCTGTTTCTCACATTCCGTGTTCTTTTTCAGCCCTGTATGGAGCCTCGTCGTGCTCCATGTTTTTCATCTCATGTGACCTTGTCCTGTTTCCCCCATCCAGGCCAGACAGAGGGAGCGCATGAACGATGAGCACAACAAGCGCCTCTCTGATACCGTGGACAAGCTCCTCTCAGAGTCCAACGAGCGTCTGCAACTGCACCTGAAGGAGCGCATGGCGGCTCTGGAGGAAAAGGTAGGGCCGGCCGGACACCCTCCATGCTCTCAGCTGGTCCTTGTTAATAGGCCAGGATATCTGGGCTGTGCCAGAACTCATGTGGCTTCATTTTAGACAGACCAGTGTTTACAGTCCAAGTGAGACTGAGTGGAGGATGAGGAGTCCCTCTGACCAGCTGGCTTCATACTTTACACTTGATGCTTGACAGAGTTAACTGTTGAAGATCACATTATTGGAGCTTATTATTGTGCCTGGCTGGTGCCTGCTAACCTTGTCACAAAAATACATCAGTGTCTAGTGCTTGTCAGACCTAATGAAATTCTACTACATGCACTACAGTGTTCACTGTTACCTGACAGGTGTGTTTTTCCACCATCTGCAGTTGAAATTTAAAAATATTTTATTGAACTAACTTACTACATTCTCTCCACTAGAATGCACTATCAGAGGAACTGGCAAACATGAAGAAGATACAAGATGATCTGTTAGCAAACAAGGTAGGTCTGTAGCACTGTCGTGCTGCTCTGTCTGTTTCATTAGCAGACGCTACAAAATGGAACCCCCCTTCATATATTCATTTCGAAATAGAAAAGCTAAACTTGAAACACTTTGTTGATGGGCTCATGTACTCCTTTGACCTTTCCCAGGACCAGCTGATAGCAGAGCTGGAGCGGCTCCAACTGGAACTGGATCAGCTGCGAGGGAGACCTAGCTCCTCCTACTCCAGGTAACCCACGCCCAGAGGCACCTCCGCTGGCCACCATGGCCATGGCCACCAGCAAGTACTGTCCTCCTCTCTGTCTTTCAGGTCCCTTCCAGGAAGTGCCCTAGAGCTGAGGTACTCTCAGGGGAGTGGATCCCTGCCAGCTGGCTCCTCCTCCCACCTGGAGCACTATGGCAACACAGCTGCAGGGGGTGTGGTCAGGCGGACACATCGTGGCCGATGGGGGACACCGCGAGAGGACAGCAGCAAGGTGATGTCACCCCCTAACCTTGTATGGTTTTCAAAAATGATTCATATCATAATTAGCGCAGTGTAAAGCTGTTATATCTGAAACTGTAAAGCAAATGGAGCTGAGCAATGGGAGTGATGGGTGTGGCTTTTCCCTTACCGCAGTACACTGACTGGGACAGCAGCAGCCTTCTGGGAGCTGGCTTCGAGGGTGGTGTGGAGGGTAGCTGCTCAGACGAAGAGGAGGAGAGGGAGGCGATGATGGGCACAGAGCCGCTGTCGCCTGGTGGACAGACAGATGTGCAGACGCTCGCTATTATGCTGCAGGAACAGCTGGAAGCCATCAACAAAGAGATCAAGTGGGTGTGGCAAGAAAGGGGCAGGGGAGGGGTCAAGTCATTCACAAGGAGATCAAGTGGGTGTGGCAGGAAAGGGGCAGGGGAGGGGTCAAGTCATTCACAAGGAGATCAAGTGGGTGTGGCAGGAAAGGGGGCAGAGCAGAATGGAGCCATTCATAAGAAAATCAAAAGAATGTAAGTGGAAGGATGTGGGGCAGGGAAGTGAGTTTAGTATATTATATAAGCATTAATAGATGGTCTGTTCATTTACCCAGAGCGATGAGTAACTGATGGTATTAAAATAGCAATAAACTAATTAAAATTATGATGTTTTGACTGTCAGGCTGATCCAAGAGGAGAAGGAGAGCACAGAGCTCAGGGCGGAGGAAATTGAAAGTCGGGTCAGCAGTGTGGCACTGGATGCTCCCCCAATACCACCCACGTCACTGGGTGGGGCCAGGGATGGCACAGGGAGGGGTTTTATTCCTCCATCACTCACCTCGTCCACACTGGCCTCTCCTTCCCCACCCAGCTCGGGACACTCCACACCACGCCTGCCGCACTCCCCAGCCCGTGAAACTGAGAAGCAGGTATGTTCCCCCTTGTGGACCGTACAGTAGGACATACGCAAACACAAAGCACCTGTGTATTTCTTTGTCTGTTTATGTGTGTCTGGGTACAACCTGTACACAGTTTGCTCCTCAGAATAAGGGTAACACCCGGCATTGGTCATGTACCTGTTGTTGAACCAGTTACATGGACAGGAAGTCATGGGACAGGAATTGCTCAGGAGCAGTTAGTGACCTATATGTGGTGATACACATGCATGCTGCCTTGACCTGAGGTAATTCAGTTCAAATGTCTCCCTCAAGAACAACAAAGATGACGAGAGGGCCTTGGCACTGCTGGACTCTGCCACTGTGCCTACCCCCCGTGCTCTGCGATTGGACAGAATGTCTCATACCCACCCAGGAGCGATGCTTGATGACAGTCGGGAATTCCGCAGGTTGGTTGAGGTCAGGGAGCTGTGAAATTCACAAGGAATAATGGAAACATTCAGTAGTGGTTTGCTTTGCTTTTTTATACGTTATAATATGTATGGTAACTATGGGTCCAATTCAGTTTGTTTTTATATAGCATCTTTTGCAACAAGTTGTTTCAAGAAATTAATTATAGTTATTGAAGGGAATTATATCTGATGGAATAATTAAAACTACTAATGGAAAAATTTTATGGGTGCATATAGTGAGAATAGTGAAACTGTATGTACAAAATGAGAACAATAACAGTCTTTGTCTCCCTTTCTGGTCTCTCTCCCAGTCTCTCAGCAGACAGCGGTGGCACAAACAGCAGTCAGGACTCACTGCACAAGGCCAGTAAGAAGAAGAGCATCAAGTCTTCCATCGGCCGCCTGTTTGGGAAGAAGGAAAAGGGGCGGTTGGGACAGCCTGGCAGAGAGCCAGCATCTCTGGGTGAGGAGGGAGCAGCTTACTGGGGTGGTGTCAACGAGTCTGGCCGAGAGCCAGCATCTCTGTGTGAGGAGGGAGCAGCTCACTGGGGTGGTGTCGGCAAGTCAGTGGTGAAAAGTACGGCTAGGAAGGGGTCAGTGTGGATAGATCTGTTGGGTGACTTAGACGGTTTCCCGGTGTGGATAGCATGGTCAGAAGGCTGAATTAGACAGAGTCTGTTGGTCACTGTGGATTGGGATGTTTTGTGGGGTGACTTGGATAGTGTCTTGTGGATAGCATGGTCTGTAGGCTGAGTTAGACAGTATCCCTTGGTTAATACGAATAGGATGTCTTTGGGGTGACTTAAACTGTCTCATGGTCACTGTGGCTAGGGATGGTCTGTATGGTGTCTTAAAAAGTTTCTCTTGGTCAGTTTGGATGGGGATTTGGACAGGAATAAGCCTTCTGCTCACTGCCAGACTGAGTCATTGGGGATGGGGAGTTGTGGGTAATTTGCAGCCAAACTGCAAGAAGTCGTCTGTATATGCAATTTGGTGAATCACTTAGTCACCCATTTACATAGCCTTTTGTACAGTTAGTTACTGGATTACATCCAACAAAGCTGCCCAGTTTAGTCAGATCGTGGACTACATCCAACATGGCTGCCCACTTTAATCACATTGTGGACTGTGTCTAACATGGATGCCCTCCACTAGCCTCTGGGTATGTGTGTAGCTCTGTGATGCATGGCTCCCCTGTGTCTCCTTTAGCCTCCACACCCTCAGAGGAGCAGGCTGCAGCCGACCCGCTGGGTCTGGCCAAGCTGGCGGGGCCCGTGGATAAGGACCGACGCAGCAAGAAGAAGTGAGTGACATTATTGTCACAGTTTATTGTGTCATACCTGAGTTGTCACGTCACAGTGTGAAACCCACCCCTGTACTCTCCCCCCACCCTCCTTGTGTTCTCAGGCACGAGCTGCTAGAGGAGGCTTGTCGTCAGGGCCTGCCCTTTGCGTCCTGGGATGGCCCTACGGTGGTATCCTGGCTGGAGGTACATGGTCCTGTCCTAACAGCTCGTAATGACATCCTCACACAGGGGGCTGTTCTGTCAAACTCCTCTCTGACCGGCTGGCCTCCTGTTCTGTCCTCCTCTCACGCTCCAGCTGTGGGTGGGCATGCCGGCCTGGTATGTGGCTGCCTGTCAGGCCAACGTCAAGAGCGGAGCTATAATGGCCAACCTGTCCGACACGGAAATTCAGCGGGAGATCGGCATCAGCAACCCGCTGCACCGCCTGAAGCTGCGCCTCGCCATTCAGGAGATGGTGTCCCTGACAAGCCCGTCTGCACCTGCCAGCACACGCTCTGTGAGTACACTCAGACATCCACACAGGCACCATCTCTGGATGCCTATGGGGTCCTGTTGTTCTGTGAAAGGTCTATGTTACAAACAGGTCACAGAACTGTCAGAAAGTCCAAAGACTTAATGCGTTAATGTTAATTATATGCATTTTTTAACTAATTAATTTCTGCAGTTTGAATGATTGTTTGCCTCCTGATCCATGTCCACAGTCAACCAGTAATGTATGGATGACTCATGCTGAAATGGAATCTCTGACTGCAGCCACCAAACCTGTGAGTCCGTCTGCTAGATCTCTGCTGGATTGACTGGGATTCAGTTTTTGTCAGTTGATTCTCTTTAGCGCCACTGCATACAGTCGCAACACAACAACACAGTAGCATAAAGAACAGCATAAGACTTCCACATACAGCCTTTGAAAACACAAAGTCTATGCTGATGTACATTAATAAATGTCTCTTTCTCTCTCTTTCTGTTTGTCTTTCTAAGCCTTAGTGTTGAGCTCCTGTTCTCTCCCTTGAGTTCTGTTTAAGTGTGCATTTTTCCTACTAATTATCCGTTTACTAACAAAGGATTCCTCCCTTATCTTCCTTCCCTGTTTTCCCTCTTTCCTGACCTCTTTTCCACAATCCACGTCTTCTTCCCTCCCTCATCCTCTGTCGCTTTCTTCTCTTCCTCCTCTCTGTTGCTCTCTCTTGTTGGCTCTGCTTCTGCCACCAAGGAGCTGAAGGAGATCAGCTGGGATCAGGTAAGTTCATGCATGTCATAGAAAGAAATGGCTCTTCTAAAGCAGAGTCAACATTTGAGCCCAGTTAACTAACCTGTTCTTAAGTCAAATCCTTTCTCAGTATATTTATACTTTCCATCTGCTAATTGTCTTTTATTCTATCTCTGTTTAACAACATCTTCATCATATTACCCTTATTCAACATTTAAGTCCTTATTGTGTAAACTTTCTCCACATTTCCATTTCCCCCTCCCTGTATGTGATCTTAATCATGTCCATCACTTTTTCATGTAACATAGTCTCAACTCTTGTTTTCCCTATATTTTGTCATTAATTCTCATTTTTGTTGTTCCTTTTACCTCATTTTAACTGTCTTAACCCAAATTTTGAATAGTATAACTCCTCCCTTCCCGACCTCATTCTGTACACCTTAATTCTCTTTGTCCATTTACCTCATTCTGAGTACTTTAACCTTATTTTCCCCATACTTCATTCTGAACACTCTAATTCCCATTGTCCAATTACTTAATTCTGAATACTTGAATTTTATTTTACCCATACCTCATTCTAAACACTTTAACCTTATTTTCCCTGTACTTCATTCTGTATGCCCTAATTCTCTTTGTCCATTTACCTCATTCTGAATATTTCAACCTTATTTTCCCCAGACCTCATTCTGAACACTCAAATTCTCATTATCCACGTACCTCATTATGAGTACTTTAACTGTATCTTCCCTGTACCCTCTGCCCTGACCTCGGCTCTCTGTGCAGATCCTGGCCTATGGAGACATGAACCATGAGTGGGTGGGGAATGAGTGGCTGCCTAGCCTGGGTCTGCCGCAGTACCGCAGCTACTTCATGGAGTCGCTGGTGGACGCGCGCATGCTGGACCACCTGACCAAGAAGGAGCTGCGGGGCCAGCTGAAGATGGTGGACAGCTTCCACAGGTGCGCGCGATGCCAGCAGTGCTGCAGTGCTCTAGCATATGCAGGAGAGCTTGCTGCTGGGTGCGTCTAAGCCAGATCTCCTACTCCTAACCATCCACAGGGTCAGTCTGCACTACGGCATCATGTGCCTCAAACGCCTGAACTATGACCGTAAGGAGCTGGAGAGGAGGAGGGAAGAAAGCCAACAGCAGAACAAAGGTTTCTCAACTCAGCCCCTTTCCTAGATATTTTTGGCTGCTGGCTTCTTGCGAAATGCTCATAGTTAATCATTAATGCTCTTAACATGTCCGCTTGTGCTGATAACGACAGGCGTGATAATATTCATACTGTCCTATGATTACTCTGAAGGATGTCTCTTTTTTTAGTCACCCACTGGTAAGGTTGGTTGGAATGATCCAAGCTCTAACACAAGTGTCCCCTCTGCACAGACGTGATGGTGTGGTCCAACGAG
Source organism: Chitala chitala (assembly GCA_025773905.1). Taxonomy (NCBI): domain Eukaryota; kingdom Metazoa; phylum Chordata; class Actinopteri; order Osteoglossiformes; family Notopteridae; genus Chitala; species Chitala chitala. The sequence continues at coordinate 12,769 of JABJVR010004586.1, forward strand.
CGCGTTATGTGCTGGGTGCAGGGAGTGGGTCTAAAGGAGTACGCTGATAACTTAACAGAGAGTGGGGTACATGGGGCCCTGCTGGCCCTTGATGACACCTTCGACTACACTGACCTCGCTCTGCTGCTGCAGATACCCAACCAGAACACACAGGTGCCCTGCTACCACCTCCTCCCTAAACCCTTCCACAATTGAGCCTTACATCTCTTCCCTAAACCTCCCCACAGCTCAGCCTTACACCTCCTCCTTAAACTTCCCCACAGTTTAGCATTACACCTCCTCCTTAAACCTCTTTACAGCTCAGCGTCACACCTCCTCCTTAAACCTCCCCACAACTCAGCCTTACACCTCTTCCTTAAACCTCCCCAAAACTCAGCCTTACACCTCCTCCTTAAACTTCTCCACAGCTCAGCATTACACCTCCTCCTTAAACCTCTTCACAGCTCAGCGTTACACCTCCTCCTTAAACCTCCCCACAACTCAGCCTTTCACCTCCTCCTTAAACCTCTTCACAGCTCAGCCTTTCACCTCCTCCTTAAACCTCTTCACAGCTCAGCCTTACACCTCTTCCTTAAACCTCTTCACAGCTCAGCCTTACACTTTGTCCTTAGACCTCCCCACAGCTCACCCTTACACCCCCTCTTTAATCCTCCCCACACCTCAGTCTTACATGTCCTCCTTAAACCCTTTTGTCATCTATTAATTCCCTTTTTACCCCCCCACCTCTTTTACATATCTGTGTGTTATTGTCCATGTATTTTTAAGATAATCTATATTTTTTCTGCTTCTCCTGCCTTCAGGCCAGACAGCTGTTGGAGAAGGAGTTCAACTCACTCATCGCCATGGGAACAGAGCGAAGGCCAGACGAGGTAAAAGCGCATGGCTCACTTCCCGGGAAGCTGTGTGCACACCTACGGGAGATCAGGGTAAACAGAGAATGAGCCTCACTTTCCCTGTTTCAGGATGGCACCAAAACCTTCACTCGCTCGCCCTCCTGGAGGAAGATGTTCAGGGAGAAGGACTTGAGAGGGGTCACCTCTGATTCCTCCGAGACGCTGCCACCCAACTTCCGTGCCTCGGCCATTTCTACACCCTCGGTGACACTGAGAAAGGTCCAGAGTGAAGGTGGGACATCCCCTGAGGCAGGGCTCAGTGTGGAGGGCTGCTTTAGTACAGCTTCTCACTGTCACTGTGCATGTTTTCACCTTTATTCCAACCCAGTGTTTCTCCGCTCTGAGACAGCTGTACAATTTATTAACACTCTTAGCTGTGCAGTGACATACTTCATTTAAAAATTTAAGCATTGAGTGGCTGCTGGGTTGCTGATAATTAATATTTAAGAGAAACAGTAAAAATCTGAGGAAAGTGAACCTGTTTTGCTTTTTGTAGTCCGACCACAGATGCAAGTCAGTTATAGTACCATAGTGTGTGTGTGTGTAGTCTGTGTGTGATCAGTGTGTGGTTAGTGCACTTTGTGTGTCACTGTGTGGTCAGAGTGTCAGTGTTGTACTGAACCATCTGATCTCTCTCTTAGTGAGCTCTGGACCCAGAGGGGAGTCAGGTTCAGTGAGAACTTACTCCTGCTAAGGAACCACAAGGGGTGAGGCTGAGCTCTTGCCTACACACACACACACATTCACTTGTGCTCTCTCTCTGTCTCTCACTCACACATGCATACACACGCATACATATTCACCTGTGTTCTCTCTCTCACACACACACACACACACACACACACACACACACACACACACACACACACACACACACACACAC
>JABJVR010004587.1:0-14543 GCA_025773905.1 Chitala chitala
AGACAGACACACACACACACACACACACACACACACACACACACACACACACACACACACACACACACACACACACAGTCATGCATGACAGTGAGGAATTTAGGAATTTGTCCTGCAACTATATAGTTACAGTTCAAACGTGTTTGTTTCAGATGTGTTTTGTAAATAATGTTTTCATTTCCTGTGTACATGTGCAGGGGGAGAAGGGGAGCACTGGATACCCGGGCGCTGATGGACAGAGAGGACCTCCGGTAAGTCAACCTTTACACTGATAAAGCCCCTTTGTTTCCTTTAGCTTTGGATCAGTACCCTGAATATTACATATCTGTGCCGGAAGATGTAAAGCATGTACTACTTCTGAGCTACTGCCAAGTCTACACCTGTCTTTTATCCATTCTACCCTTATCTAAAGACATGCATTGAAAACATCTGTATTTCAGGAATGTAACAAGGATAACCATCACACTCTCACAGAGTAGAAACCTGATATCATTTTTACAACTTATCCTAACGTTTTCTAAGGAAAAAACACTCAATAATAATAATAATAATAATAATAATAATAATAATAATAATAATAATTGCAGTAGCTTTATCAATTATTTAAAATTTGTGTTTGGGGAACAATTGTGTTAGTTTGTTGTTGGCCCTAATGTTCTGGGAAATTTTGAAATGCTTAGCAGTTACTCTTGTAGATTTATAGCTTTGTTACTTTGTCACAGTTTGTTACAAAGTTCCATTAGGTGAATGTTCTTTTTGGAATATTATGTAGTTACCTGTAAAAACCTATCAGAGAGGACAATGTTTCATGTTGCTTTGACTGATAGAAGGTATACAACATACAAATTTGTCATTCTCTAAAAGATTACAAGAAAATGCCTGTTTTTTATTCCTGCACCATAACAAGAGAGCTAATGTTTTATTGTTTTTTACTGAAGTTTTATAAAGCCACACAAAAGAAAGAGGGATCCTTTAAGTTAAAATAGCATAGCCACTTGGTGGTGGTGTTTCTCTAGGTGTGGATGACAAACAACCACAGTGTCTACTAACTCAAACTGCAAGGCATATACAGTATGTCTGCAGACAACACCCTCCCCCCAAACACACATGCATGCACACATACGTGCCGTCATTAACACCGGTAACTTAAAGAGAAATTATACTGACACAACTTAATATTTCAATATTCCTGTCTTGTTAATGCATGTCCCTCACTGTGGCAGATGCTATTTTAACCTTCCCTCTGGACTTTGAATACATCAAAAATGTTGTTACTGTTTATTGCTGGTAGGTATTTCTAGGAGAGAGCTTGATTACAAAACTCATTATGACAGGAAGGTCAGTTTTATGGCATTAATGTGGAGAATCATTTTAAAAAGTAGAGCCCCCTCCCATTTAAAGACGTGTCAAGCAGGTCATGAGTTTAGGCCTTGTCCCGTTCTATTTACTTGACTGGCACCGCCAGATATTTGTAAGTCCAGAATTACCCTGATGTGGGATAAGAGATGTGTGAAATAACACCATATAATTGTAATGTACTGTGTCAGAAGCAGCCCAGAATAAATGATCTGTTAGCCCAAACATCCCTATGGTACAGCTGTTGGTAGAGTAGTTAAGGAACAGAATCTAAGTGCAAATGAATGGTTACCCTAACAGAAATCCAAGAAATGTTCACAGTCTTAAAAAGCAATGTGCTTGAAAAGTGAGAAAATCATTAGCAGTGGAAAATTTAATAAAAAAACATTCAATTTTTCTTCTATCATCAGGTTATGATAGAAGAGATTTTAAGATGTAGAGTATATGGTAAAATGATGTAGCAGACCAATGGGTTTGCAGTTTTTGTAAATAAAAATTCCACTGATAATTTATCTTGCGAATGGCAAAACTTCTAGAATCCATCTTAAGATGTTGTTATTTACTTTGTCTTGGAGGTTTGTTGGATTAAGATAAACACAATTTGTCCTTGGTGCTCTGTTGTCTTAATTTACCAAAAAGTAGTAATCTGTCCACTTGGTACTGAGTCATGTTAACTGGTTACATGTTTAGGTCAAAATATGTGCAGGACGTGTCAGACAACACTGAGGAAAGAGTAAATAGCTATAAATTATCTGTAATTATTAAAATACTCACACTAACAGTATGATGTACCTGTTTCTTTACATACGAGACATGTAATTTGTATTTAACATATTCAGGTTTAAAACTAAATGCAAAACCTGAGTTGAACATTTTAGACTTAAAACAGATGTGCTGTTACTGCCTTATTGATTTGAGTGTCAATATAAAACACCCTGATGCACCGTAAAGGCCTCACTGCACAAAAAAAAAAAAGAAAAAATTCAGGTAAAACCTAGAGCAGAACATTTTCTTCAGAGAGATGTTATCAAACTGCTGGGCCGTAGCGTACAAATAAGCATGCAGATTGAATTTTCCAGTTTCAGCACGGCAACTGCTTTTGAGTTCCGTTCAGAAATGACAAACACGGATGATGTCTGTGGATGGGATCGGTGAAAGGTGAACATGTTGTTGATATGCAGATCAAAGGGATGACCTCACTCTCTCCTGTCTTCTGGCCTCTGCTTTAGAGAAATTGTGGGCATACTCCAAACCCTGCAATTTCTTTGTTTTTCTTTTGGAGAAAGAAGTTTTTTTTTGTCAGGATGTGAATTACATTACAAGTGTGGTCAATAGGGGCTGGATGTACCGTTGTTTATGACGGTATTGCTTTTAACAGTAAAGCACTGAACTTGTTGATATATCCACCTGTGAAAGCAGGCACCCCTGGGTTACTGTGTGCTTCTGCAAGTACAGTGCCAAAAAACTCGCTAAGACGGATGATGTTGTCCCCTAAGAACCAGCATTACATGCACAAGAATTATTATTTTGGGGTTATTTACAGCTATTCTTAATTTTAGTATTGCATGTTGTCCTCACGATGCTTCAAAGTGAATCCATGCGCTCCTCTAGACCGTTTCAGTTTTCCCAAACAATATGCAAAACTAGTTGAATTTGGGATCAAGGAACACTTTCTTTTGCTTTGACAGGGAAGGAGACATGTTGTGAATTTTTGTATGCCAGGAGAAGAGCCTTGAGTCTCTGCAGAAAAGAGTTTTCACAGAAAGTGTTTGCATCATGACTAATGTGAAGCAGTTATTTAAAACACAGCCTGAGATAGTCCTTCTTCTCTCACAGAATACTGCAGCAACACTGAGGGGATTTGAGGGTAATTTTTCTGCAGGAGTTGGAGCTGCTACTAGGAACATGGAAAATTTCATCATGTGTTCACCTCAACTTAAAAGTCAGCAGCAGACTTGTTAGAGTCATCATACATTAATAGTGACTGAGGAACACTCACATTACCCAGGAGAGGATGGGGAACAGAAAAAAAATGATAAAAATCGCGTTTATAAGGAAGTCAGAAAAGAGGATCCACTGGTTTGGCATGGGGGTTTTCGGATTACAGAGAGCACCCGCAAAGCAAACCACAACTTCTGGGTCCAGAAATATAAAAGCCACACTTGTATATAACAGACAGTAAACAAAGATACAAGAAACAAGTGGACCACATTAGGAGTCTTATTTTATTATATATTTTATAACCATAGATTGATTGTGGCAGCAATGCTTTTTGCAGTAGCTCTTTAAATGTTTAATATTGTTCTAGTCTTGCTGACATTAAGCAATGTATAAAGGTACGGATTCTCTTATATGTTGGTTCACATTTTTTTTGTACTAACTTATAGCATGCTACACATTACATTAAGTGCTCTGCAGGGGTGCTGGGATACTTAGACCTGCTCATAGAGTAACTCATATCTAATAATATTTTTAAGACATCTAGTTTAAAAACGTTAAAAATGAATCAGCATCAACAGGTGATCTCCTTAAATTAATATTCCTCAAACCAAGTCCTGACTATGGTTTCAGATAATGAAGTGGTGATGGAGTACCTTATGTTTTTATCCAGAAGGCTCTTAGTTCAAATCTGTGGAGTATCACTGCTTTAGTATCCTTCAGATGTTTTTCTTCATTTTAATTAAATCATTTTGTTGACACCATTAAACAATGCTAATGTTTTCAGCAGTGCTGATCTACAGCCTGAAGGCTTTTGTTCTCATCTTGCACCAGAAATGAAGTGGAACCTCCGCTTTATACAGTGTCAGTGTAAACGTTTTGCACACTGTGCCTTAATGTTCATCCTCATATGTGAGTCATCATGCAACGTGCTGAACTCTGGTTCTCCAGGCTGAGATACCTCATATCAGTGTGTCTGCAAACACAGAACTGCCAGTATAGAAAAGTTAGGACACTCAAAACGTATTCTTTGTTATGTTCATGTCTGGTTAATCTTCAGGATGTTCAGGAGTACTGCTAATTTTTATTTATATTGGTCTTCAGTCATGACTGTCACAAGAATATCTTTTTTTTCTCCTAATAATGAATTATAATGCATTCAGGTTATACATAACAGGAATTTTTTTTTTCTCATTTTAAACTGCTTATTACTGCTGGTAATTGTTCATTCAAATCATCTACCAGTACAATGACATTATTTGCAGTGATCTTATTTCCATAATGTATTAATGACTGTGACAAACTGGGGTTGGATTATGTAACTAATTGCGCATTTCTAATAGCCTGCTTTGGTGAAGGGATAGCCGTGCCTTGAAGTGACCTTGTCTGGTTTCTTTGTGAACTTGTGATCTGCTCTCGGCATCACCGCTACACATTCATTACAGGGGTTGCAGGGTCCTCCTGGAGACGTGGGACCAGTGGGACCGAGGGTACGGTAGCTACATGCCACAGCATGACCCTGAACAGAAATGCAGCACCCTACAATTTAACAGCATGAAGCAAAGCCACACGTTTTATACTGCTGTCAAGTACACTTTTTACATTTTTCCTCTTGGTATTCAGCACTTATTTAGCCTGTGACTTCACTTGCTTGCGAGTCAGTATGAAGGCGTGTGTAATATTTAATGTGTACTAAGTGGTGCAAGTAAATGGATTTGGGTCACAAAGGTGCATGTTCTGCCAACAGGGTGAAAGGGGACTGCTTGGACTGAACGGGCAGACCGGACCCAAAGGACCTCCGGTGGGTTGCTTTGCAGTGTGGCACTCCTGAGATCCAGTCAGGCGACACTTCTGTAAAAAATCTAATCACTAAAATGCAAATACTGCATATGAAATCGGGAAAGAACTTGGATTGAAAAGACTTTACAGTCAGAAGATATTGTGTCTTTAGAAAAAATACCGTGAAATCTGTTCATATACAGTTTATAGTGCCAAGGAAAATGCTAGATATATCCAGATGTGGGTGCACATATAGACTTCTATATTTATGGAAGTTTTAAAGCACTGAGCCCTCTGCATTACCATTAAGATGTTCATTTACTGCCCTCTCCTGGAACACAAAAGTGCTGACCTTGTTCCAGCGTTGCGAATGCTTTTGATCTTCTGTGACCTCAGAAGATTGCAGACACTTTGACTGTCTGCAGAATAACCTCTGTTCTAGGTTAGAATTAGCCCATTCACTAGTTTTCAGTATATTTTTGATAAGATTATCTTTCCTTCCTCAACTTTGCATTGTCTGTGTGCAGGGAGCACAGGGCCCCATGGGACCACCTGGGCGTGATGGACGGGATGGGCCAAAGGTACATATCATGGTTGTCCTGCATGTTGTACATCCTGTTCCTGCATTAAGGCAACAAGGGCAGCGTTGCTTTAGCACGTCCACTGACTGTCAATGCATCATTAATATAGGACCAATTAAAAGTGAACGAAGAGGTTTTTAGCTCACCATCATTATTTAAAATGAAGGAGCCTGGGAGAGCTCATTCATCCCAATTATTCAACTTATTTTACCGCCTCCCATTAATACAGAAAATTGTTTTTTGATGAAGACATTACACAAGGGTTTAGACGTAAGCTTCCTGTAAGTACTTGTCAATGTTGTTTGTGTGTGTGTGTGTGAATTGATGACTAGTGCTTATTATATGCCTGCCAGATTAGCTGTATCTTGTTCTAATCCATGTTTAGGGCAATTCTGGTGATCCAGGAACTGCAGGAATCCCTGGGTCTTTGGGACCAACGGTCAGCACAAGGACTCTATACAATACTCATAGCTTTCTTCCTGGAATTCAGATCTTCTTCTTACAGTTTTGCAGTGCACCCTGCCCTCAACACTATCACACCCCCACATTAAAAACACGTCTTCCTGGAAGTCCACTCACTGAGAGTTGCATCACTTTTCATTTTATCATTTTTTTGTCTGTGTTTTACAAATATAGTTTTCTGTAATTACCACTTTATTTGATTAAACATTTCATTATTGTTAAAGCTGCCAAAAACGTTATTTGGGTTTATAATTTTTTTTTAAATAAAAGAGTCATGTTTAGGATTACAGGGAAATGTTAAGTAATGTGCAAAATAATCATTGAACTAATGATATCCAACATCTGCACTGTACTTATGACCATGCGAGATTCCTGAATAACAAACCACATATTTCAAAGGAAAAGAGACATCTGTAGGCTGGTCAGCTGTAAAGCAAACACTTCTGATGACACAGTCTCCTGTCTCCTGATGACACTTTTGTTTGGCTTTGACAGGGACCTCCAGGAGACCAAGGAGCTCCAGGGTTACCAGGGGTCATGGGAATGCCAGGAATTAAAGGACACAAGGTATGGACAGGACCTTTACATGCAAACCCTTCTGCACGTGTCTGAGACAAGGCCTTATTCTGCATTAGGCTTTCCTGGCAAGCACACCATGTTCTTGCAAGTGCACTGTGTGCTTAAAATATCAGAAATGAACATTTGGATGAGAGGGAATGCTTTTAATTTCCAAAAGGAGGATGTGGTGCACTGTAGTATTTCTCTTTGATTGCTGCATCAGCTAATCGCTTGATTATTATGTGTACATTTTTTTAGGGTGAACAGGGAATATCTGGTCCTAAAGGAAATAAGGTATTTTCATGTTTGCCCACCTGGACTACACTAATGATATGGTGCATCATATGTCAAAGGTGCATGTAGCTGAATATCACACAAAGTAATGCTTTCAGTGACACTTTGTGCACAGACCAGTCCATGTTCACTTGCGGACACAGTCATGGCAGTGGACACTGACTTTGTGTTTTACACATTTAGTCCAAGCATTGTTATCATGACTGATTAAAAATGGAATGTGCTCCAGGAATGCAGTATAAGAAATGTCAGCTGCAATATGCTGGCATCCCTTAGCTGTGTGTGCCAATTATGGGGGATATCCAACCTCTAAGCACCTTTTCTCTCTAGGGTGATAGAGGCAATGATGGAGTCCCCGGCCTCCCTGGCACACGGGTAAGCCCTCCCAGTGGATGACAAGGCATTTAGTATCTGTGTCATTGGAGGAGAGATTTCATCTTGCTCTGTGCTATATGGGGGTGGTCAGCAAAGTAGCTGAAGTCAAATGGCTTTGCCATTTTGAAGCCATCTGAAAATCTGCCACATGCATTGGGGGTAATTTACAATATTGATTCTTGAGCAACGGCAAAAAGCAACATGATCATTCTTCTTTTGCAGGAACTGTTTTACTCAGCACCGTTTCTGTAAATGGGTGAAACAGTGCTTGAGGAATGTGGTAGTCTCTGAACAATGTTGAAGGCTATGCTATAAAATGAATATTTACTTTTTCTTACAAAAACTGTATTACGGTTCATGTGCCATGCTTTATTTTGTACATGGTAGAAACAACAAAGTGGCAGTTCAGTGTATTCACTCAAACCGATTAACACTTTAGTATTGCGGTAATTATGACACTCTTTTGCTCTTGTAGGGTGAAGTTGGATTCAGGGGAGGCAAAGGAGAGGTTTGTTAACTGGATAAAATTTGACTAACGTGGTTGTGTTACTATGTGTTACTAATGTATCTAGTTAGTCCATTTGGAATAAAACTGTTCAGCTTTCAGCTTTCCAGGATGAGACTGCTTACCACAGATATTACATCACTGCAAACTCTAATGTGATAAATAAAAGCTGTTTGGTTAACCCCTAGAAAGTTGGTGGAAGCGACTATGGAAACATAACACTGACTCATTATTCAGATATGTCATTTGGTACTGTTCTGTTATTTCCAGAAAGGCAACGTGGGAGATGCGGGGGCCAGGGGTGCTGATGGGAAAAAGGGAGACGTGGGGCCTACTGGAATGACAGGGCCACGTGGTTCTCCTGGCCAGGATGGACAACCGGGCCAGCCTGGCCTGCCTGGCTTCCCTGGGAAACCAGTGTGTAAACCAACAGTTTCACTGGAAGCAACATGATAACGCTGCAGAAAGTTCACTCACAAAACGTGAATCTCATTGTTTTCTTTTAGGGCAAGCCTCCCTCAGATGAGCAGTTAATAAAGATCTGTAGTAACATATTGCGCAGTAAGTACATTTTGTTGCATCATTGTTGGGCAGAGTGTTCTGGGCATAAAATGTGAAGTTTTGTTTCTGGCATTGTTTTAATATAATCTCTGAAAATAACACCTTGCTTATGTGGGCAGAGAGAAATATGTTTTTATTTTTTTCCTTTGCTAGTAAATATTTTAAAATAATGAATATTGACCATATGTGTGTGCAAACACATCCTTTTGATGGTCTCAAATTAAATTAAAACATCCCATCTTGTTTTTCCATTTAAAATGTCTCATAGCAACTACTATAAAAGACATACAACATACTTTAAAAATGAGAGCAGTATGCTATGTAATTTTCAATAGCACATCCATACATAGTGGTGTGCAGTACTGAAAGCTTTTTGTAAACGTATGAAAAAGTGAAGGTTAGTCTCTTTTCAACAGTATAGTTAACCTGTGACACTCTAGTTGTGTCAATGTCTCAAGTGAGAAGGTAGTAATCACGGAATCACTTTGATTACCATTTGTAAAAACCCATAATCCTGCAGAGGCAGTAGTGAAACACAACTTTCCAAAAAGTTAGAATACACTTTTAGGCTGATGTTGTGTTCCTTTGTTTAGATCAGCTGCCTCAGTTGCTGCAGACAATGGTGCCAATGGATTGCCAAGCCTGTGAGATGAGGCAGGGTCCCCCAGGTGAACCAGGGCCTCCAGGTCCTAAAGGACCAGTTGGATCACCTGGGTATCCTGGACGGGCTGGAACACAAGGCTATCCCGGGCCTCCAGGCCTCCAAGGCCCACGGGGTATTAAAGGTAAGGTGTTCCCTGGAAGAGCCAACAGGCACGTTGGCAGCATGTTATTTTCTGGTCTGTACATGCACAGGAGCATAGTGTCAGCAGACTCTCCTCCGCAGGAGATACTGGACCAAGGGGGATGAAGGGCTCTAAGGGTGAGGGCCACATCGGATTACCAGGCCCACCTGGACCATCAGGTGAACTGCTATAGTCTGCTAAAGATTTTAACACACTTTACTGCAGTGCTCTGTTTTGTGTTAGGTAAACTGCAAATGTGACAATTCCTTCAGAATTGGAGAATATAGATTTCTAACTGCTAAAAATTTTTTAATTTAATTTATTTTTTAATTTTTTATATATATTTTATAAAATATATTAAATGAGGACACAGTAATATTAAGTATGACTAACTGCTATAATAGCTATATTCCTGTTTTATATTCATGTATAAGATAGTATGGTAAATAATACTCCAAAATAAGCACAACATTCATTATTAAGATTTGTTCAACAACACACCACTGCAATAACCACTTTCTTGAAATGAGCCGTTTTTAGAACATGTAGTCAAGTATGAAATGTTTTTTGTGTATTTCAGATTATTATTATTATTATTATTATTATTATTGTTATTATTATTATTGTAATATATTTTGATGACAGGCCTTCAGGGCCCTCCTGGTCGAGATGGAGAGAGCCTTCCTGGTCCTCCTGGCACCACAGGCACAGCTGGAGCACCAGGCAGCCCAGGAAAGCCAGGTCCAGCTGGCCCCGCGGGGGTGTGCGACATGTCGCTGTGCTATCAGGCCTACAGTACCAGGCAGAACCAATTCAGCAAAGGGCCCAACTTTTAGAGCTAGCGGTAAACCACAAAAACAGGAGACATATGCTGGGGGGGGGGGGTAGTGCTATTGTATTTTCAGTGGATTAGACTGAAAGAAAAAAATGTTCGAGTTCAAAAAAGAACAAAGATCCCAGTTATCCCTAGAAAAGAGGATACACTCACTGTATTCAACGACTGCTGTTCATTATACTATGGGGTTTTAAAATATTAGGCAACACACTAATGATTTAACTCATGTACATGTACTTGATCTGCTTCTATGCTAGTCTGAAGGCCATCTATTTTCCAGAGGGATATACTGTACATGCTGTATCAGTTTTACGTTACTTAGGCTGGAGGCTTCTTTTTCCTGTATTTGACCAATTGCGATTTGTTTTACATTAAAGACAGGTACTTCACATGAATACTGAAAACTTGTCTGATTTAAACCATTTAGACAAATAAACATGCATAATAGAAAATGTATGTAGCTTTCATATGTTTAGCACATTGTTCAGTTTATCCAAAGTGCAAAAGAAACCCATTACGAAAAGATAATACAAAAGACACTGTGTGTGTTTTTTAATGCATTTATAGTTACATGTAAGGATTGTGTTTAATCTCAGGTTTGAAGCGAGTATTTGAAGCTTGTTGTACAGTTTTGTTAGGGAGTATTTAAGGAGAGGAAGAACGCAGACTTTTCTGTTCTAACCGTTGATGGCATCATGTTTGTACTCTGCTGCTGGTCTAAACATATTTACACACTGTCACATTTCGGATGTTGAACCGTTCACTCCTGTAATCTTATATTCTTCAGTTATAACATTAAGGAAGAGACGTATATGAGTTTACTCAAAGGTTTTAAGGCGTCCCTGTTTTAACTAACAATGGGCATTATAATTGTCCAAGGGGTCTGAAAGGTAAACTTCAAATGCTATGAAATGGTATTTTTAAAAACTGATTTTCTCTTTATGCCTGTGAGCAGAAGGTTAATGAGTTGACATAGTTTGTAGTATACAGTGTATATTTCATAACATTTTATCTTTTATGTTATACATCTCTGATGTCCAGGTGGAATTTTAAATAGTTTTCAAGATCTGATGGTGTTTACTGGGCATGTGTTAAAGTGAAAGATTTTATCCCAGGAAAAGATTAATCAGTCCTAGAATCTCTGGCTACAGTAACATACAATGAAGTGTTACACCAACGATGTCATACGTGTTCAACCTCTTCAGTGTGTTGAACAGTATTATGAACATATTAATATTAAAAGTTGTATTAGAGTGATCAATGAGAAAAAGTAGTGTGTAATACAAAGCAGTTACATAAAATGTAATTTATGTTTAAGTGCTTTGTCTAAAATTATCAGAGTTAACCAAATCATTTAAAATGTGAAATATAGCCAGTGTGACCATTCATTTATACAGCCATTGATCTATATATAAAGTGGCCCCAAAAGGTATTTGGACACGTAAAGCATGCTTTAAAAGGTCAGATTTTTTTAATGACCTGTCAAACAGAATTGCCTTTTTTGTGCAAACAAATGATGCTAAAGCTTTTCTCTAAATGAATTTCAATTTTCTTAGCCATTTTACACTCTTCCTAGATAATCTGTAGTGGGTCTATGAGTCAATTATCATTATGTTCACAAGCATTCTAACCACAGGTGTAGGTCATCATCACATTTCCCATGAACACGTTTCGCTACGCCTGTGAACCAGAATGACTTAAGTATCCAAATAATTTTTGTCTTAATTTCAAACATAATGTCTACTATTTTATAATTTACAATTTAACCAATAACTTTTTGTTAAACATTTTGCTTGAAAAGTGTGCTTAAGCTTATCTTTGACATACCTGCAATTTGATTTGACATTTTGCTATGTAATGCAAATACTTTTTGGGGCCACATATATGCCATGCTTTAAAATGTCAGAATTTTAAAAATTACATAACAAAATGTCACATAAAGAAAGCAACTCTGCTCAACGGATTAGCAAAAAACCTGACATTTTTAAGATTGGCTTAAGTGTCCAAAAATGTGCACGTGTGTGTGTGTGTGTGTGTGTGTGTGTGTGTGTGTGTTGAAAGAAATCCTTGTGTGGATCAAACAAGCAGTACTGTAATGGATATAATCTGTTCTTTGTATACCTTCATATTATATAGTTAATGCATTTGTAATATTTTGTCATATATTTCTGTTCATAAGTCTGTTGTCACTTAAGGTTTTTTATAAAATAAAAATAATTTTTTGTATATTTTAATATTTGATTTATTTATGTTTATTTTCATCACGACTTCTGTTTATGACATCTGCAATTTGGTGACTAACGCAAACATAAAGGAAAAAATGTGTGTGCCTTGTTACAGTATTCATGCTGGCCTGTAACACCTCTAATAACGTAGCAACATAGCTCACAATACACAGGGCAGGCTGTTTCCTCTCCGGGACAAATTCAGGAAAACACACTGTAAATTTTACACATGAGACCCCAGGGTATACAATTAACAAATTCAATCAATGATGTGTGCAAGCTCAGGTAAAGCAGAAGAAATAAGACTCTCTGTACTGAAATGATTAAGATGATCATGTAGGAGAGAGAAATATGCTTGTGGGATTGCAGAATGACTTCTAGGAAAAAGTGACCTGTTTACCACAGATGAGCTATACTGACAATAAAGTAACCAATGATAGAGGGCGGGATGTTACTGTTCACCAGTCCATGTAAACAAGTCTTAAGCTAGTCCATGAGTTCCCAGAGGTTAATACAACCTGTATTACAAAAAAGGAAGATAGTGATATTATAAAAAGTATATATTTATCCACAGATTGTAAATAACCATGTAAACCATTATCCATTAAATGCAGAATTATTCAAGTGCATTAAAGTTCATGCTCATGGAAAAATGTTAACTTGTCTAAAAAAAAAGTAACAAACAGAAACTTGGAAAGACAAATGACTTTGCTTAATTATATATGAAATGCATGTAATGCAGAGTGTGGCTAATATTAATCCATAATTCATCCATCCATTATCCAACTGCTTCTCCCTTGCAGGGTCACAGCTGGCCTGGAGCCCATCCCAGGCAGCCTAGGGCACAAGGCAGAGGACACCCTAGACAGGGCACCAGCCCATTGCAGGGCGTAGGCATGGATGCAGTTTGAGCCTGTGCCTTCCTGTCTACAAAACAGATTATAAATTAACATGGCCCCTTGTCTAAAAGTAACATGTATGTCTCCTAATGAAATCACCTCTACCTTCCAGATACCTGTGTCTAATAAAAACACAACATGGAGTTTCTAATTGAACTCTGTTAGAGAATGATGGGCCTTAATTTGGTTTCAGATAAAGATGCAAGCCTATAATTCACGCCAAACTACCCATGAGTTCATAAATAATGTTTTTAAAAAACAGCATGGCATTTGGAAATCGAGTTCTTCTTCAAAGGTAGCAATCAGCAAAGGTAGCTGTAGGAAACCCGACAGTATAATTTACTTTGACTCCCAAAAGTTGTGCATAAAAGACTGATCCTCAGATTAAAGAGGGACAACCCACGATAGTGTGTTCACATAGAGGAATTGGAAAAAGTATATCATTCTGAAAAAACAGTAAAGCCATCAAAATGTTCAGTAGCAGAACTGGTATGTTTTATAATCTACATATGACAGATTTTGTAGTGACCAATGTAAATACATTTTTAGACTGTAAAACAAAAAACATCAGCATAGTTTCTCTCTCTCGCTCTCTCATGCACGCATGCACGCACACACACACACACACACACACACACACATATTAATACACAAAAACCTAAGACATTATATTGTTATGCATTTCACACATTGCTACTGGTATTTGTAGCTAATGGAAAATTGAGATTTTCAGAAAATTAAAATTTGATGAAGGACAGAATGTGACAGAATGTCACAGAATGTGAAGAAAGTATGAAAAACTCATGTTGGGTACACGTGATTTAAAACATTAATGAAAAGACATTAATACTGCAAATTTCAGATTATTTTCTTTGATTTTCTTTTATATAGCACCACAGTAAACTGCATCTGCATTCTCACTATAGTAGTGCTATTCTAACATGCCAGTTGCATTTTGAAATGGAAGTGTAATTAAGCCATAATGAATAGCCATGGTGTCTACTTTAATTCTGATTGTTTTTTGTCTTTGCTGTGTGTGATCGTGTAACTGTGTCATTGGTCACAATGATTTGTTCCATCAGATATACTTACCATTAATGTTACTTGTTTCACATATACAAAACTACTGTACACACAATAACTAAGGTTTTTTAATGTAATTACAGGGAAACAAAGTTGTAGTAGATATGGAAAAACAAATTAGTTTTCATTTTGACTTTAATTTACCCCACTTGAATTCAAATCACATTTTTTGTTCAGGTAGAATAAAGGAATAGCAAATAAGCACTGAAAATGACATTTTCATAGCTTTTGTACTGCAAAACAGGTAAATATGGAACTGCAAAAGCTGACAGTTTCTCAAATTTACCACCCTCTGTGACTATATATA
>JABJVR010004588.1:3048-14541 GCA_025773905.1 Chitala chitala
TGCCAACCCCCCTCAAAAACAAAAACAAAATAAAACCCAAACCCCAAAAAAAAAAAAAAAAAAAAAAAAAAAAAAAAAAAAGACTTCTAAAGCCGAGATGCCCATCTGCACCCGATTGTGTCACAGCAGCGCTGACTCAGCAGTGACTCACACACTAAAAAAATCTTTCATCTCTGAAAGAGTCTCTGGAGACCTTCTCTTACTCATGTTTGCTTTAAAAACACTCCATTTACAAACTGTAAAATACTACATTGCAAAATCTTATAATCCATGTTTTTGTAAAAAAAAAAGTAACTTTCATCAACAATTAAATTGTTATTTTTACTTGTGATTCTTCAGGAGAACTGCTCGGAGATGATACGACCATGGCCTGCGTACTACACATTATAAAACAAAATCATCTGTTGTTTAGCGTGACTGAGAGCATCTGGACTGGACAAAGGTAAATGTTACCAGCTGAGAAAGCAAGCCAACACGTGATTCAGAAGTGATAACGACAGATACGTTTTAAAAAACATCTAAAGCAGGTAATCCATACAGAACTTATTAGTGAAAATTTGTAGACTGACCTAAGTGCAAACTAATTAAAATGGCTTTAGGTAGAGTGAAGATGAAAGCCCAGTGTCTTCAATCAGTTTCTCATCTTCATTCATTTACTGTAACTGCCCATAAATGGCTCAGACCACAGGAGAGTTTGCCTGTGGTGTCATAAAGACATCACGTTTTGTAACCCAACCGAAAAATAAATTTCACAGGAACAAGTCCCAAAGGTGCTGGGTCATTAGTAGCACATGGCCGAAAAAGGTCATGCCTGGAGCAGTGTGTGCTCAGAGCTCCGCTCAGCTCTGCCCTCCACCTCTCTGGACAGGTGCCAACCACACAAGTATTGGGGGAGAGGCGGGGAGCCAGCAGTCGGGCGGGTATCGGGGGGAGAGGCGGGGAGCCGGCAGGCGAGTGGGTATCGGGGAGGACATCAGAAGTGGACAGCTGCCTGCCAGAGGAAATCTGATGGCTTACAGACTTGGCAAGGTGGTGGGGGAGGTGTGTTGCTGTAGAATTTTAATTACCTTTCAAAAGCAGGAGCGTTGGCCTCAAAGCCTCTTGACAGCTTGACACGATGAGACCCAACCTTTGGAGAAAATATTTTTTTAAAAAAAGCACACCATTAATCATGCCAGCACATTACATTGTGGCGTGAGGGTGATCGCTATCAGCCTGGGACATTTACATATTACCAGCAGCTTCTGCTCCGAGCGTAAACAGCTGTACTGCATGTGTAGATTCCCCTATTATGTACCCGTAAAGCTCTACTTACAGTTGCACAACAACAGGTATCTTGTGCCCTATTCACCTAGGAAATATTCCCCCTCATGCATTTCCTTTCTGTGTAACCTCCCTGTATGCTCCCGTCTGGAATGTCCACAGACAAACAGGGACATCTACATGTGCACAACCAGCCTGTTTAAGGACTAATAAAGACCATGTCCTGTTGAGCAAACTCCGGCATCATTATGCCTGGTTCTAGCAGACACCACATTATGTTATGTTCTATACATATAAGGAGACACTGTCACCGAAATCTGCCCTGCACTGCACTGCACTGGGCGGAGTGTCACGGTCACCAGCCTGGCCCAGTAATCACCCCCTCTGCCACCACTCCCTGCACAAGTCCTATTCACAAAACACGAGTGTGACCTGCGCCCTGCCTCCCGAGTCGCAGTCATGCATCACTGCGAGCGTGTAAGCCGCTGGCGTCTGTCTAACCCGCACTGCCCCGCCCCTGTGAGACCTCTTGCATCAATATTTGATGTAAATCTCAACTTCCAGTCTCCAGTTACAGCGCGATAATGAAGCAACTTTACTGCGGTGGAGCTCGTGTAATACACATCGCATTCAAATTGCACATCGCATTCATCCTGCAGTGCCGCTTCACAGTCCTGTACAACAGAGGTGTAAATTATACACCCAGTAAACATGCGACACACTCCATATACACACCACAAAGCACCAGGCCTTATGGCAAAACAGTGTGGCATGGTAAGTCTTGTTCCAATTCAACAATGCAAGTTTTTTTCTTAACATACAGGCCAATGCTGTAGGGCTTCTAGTATATTACACAACTGTCAAAGTGTTTCCAAAGAGAGGAAAAAAAAAAAAAAAAAAGACAATTATAGATACACCGCCTTTATAATGACCCAAAAATTTATAATAACTCAAAGAATTGCTCTGAAACAAGCACAGGAACGGCTGCATCGTTAGTCATACGACTGGGAAGAACTAATGAGCTGGCAAAGAATGTGTTCAATCGGAATAAAGTAACATTTCAACATGTCATTCTTCAAGTGAACAGTGTGCCAAAACGTTTTTTAACATGCCAAGTATTATCTGACACACAGAAAAAAGGAAGGACCCAAAGGAAGAAGAGAGGCAAAGTGAGAGGTTCCTAATCCTTCCAGAAGGGTATTATGTCAAAACCCCAAACTAAGTGTCAACAACTCAGAATCACAACACTCAACACACCACTCCAGACCGCTACAGCATAAAGAGCCACACTTTCATCTGTGTGTGGGGACCAAATAAGGACTCCCCACGGTCCTGTGGCCATGAGGGCAAGGGAAACGGGTGCACAAGGAAAACAAGGCATGGGGGAGGTGAGGACTTCCTGTGAAGCTCTTGCACTATTCACTAAAATGACCATCGCACTTTTCATCTCTGGCATAGTAAACAATGTAAAAAAAAAACAAAAAAAAACAATCCACAACAGATTGCGCCGTACTCTGCCTTTACTAAAGGCAGCTGGTCATGTCAACCAGAACAGTTCAGCTTTAATATCTTGGTAAAGCAACCAACCGATAGGGGAACATTAAGGTTAAAGTGCATGTTTCTAGCTATAGGCATGTTTCTAACTACGTTACACTACTTCTCCAAATATTAACAGGAATCTGCATTGATTTTACACTCACAAAACAGTTACTAATTCAATAAATAAAAATGGTTAGGTCAGTGCTGTGAATGCACTGAATGTCCACCCTGCTGAGACTTACAAAGGGAGGTGATTTTACCTGAATGCCGGGCTGCTCCCAGAACAATGGTATGGAGCCACGAATTTGAATGAAGGAAGAAACCTTGTCATCCAGGAAAATCACCTGCAAAACAGCCGAAGACTTGAGTGGAGTGGAACACATTACAGGTGGCACAGTGCTAGACATTGATGTTAGAAGGCTGCAAATGAGACAATTTATAACACAGGTGAATGCTTAGCAAACCGAGAGCTCACAAACTAGTGTAACGTGTACCAAACATCTCACAAAGACACAGACAAACAGACTTGTGGACATATCATGCCTCAATAAGGACCCAAAGAGTGTCAGGTGATGGACGCTAAAGCTTCAACATTAAAACCCATAAATGAAAAATGTTAAATTCTCCATTGGGGTTTCACATTTAAGCATCCAAAACCCAATAAATTCTCAAGACTGAAGCAAAATATTGTAAAACACACTCAGCAGGAATCTCTTACCTGCTCGGTCTCCACAAAATTGGCCACCTGGCCGTCATCGTTGGTGCCGCGCACATTGAAACGTGTGCCAGCTCGCTCGGAGCTCAGACGGGAGATCACACACGCTTTAGCCTGCTTGTGGCCTGCATAGATGGTGCGGATCTCAACGCCGCCGCACATGAGCCGCAGAAGCCAGTCGTCACAATTGACCCCGTAGTGTTTCAGATGCAGGTGCAGGGACTGGTTCCTGAGGTGGACGCAATGAAGTACAGTTCAGGAAAGATAAGCCCCGAGGTCACACACACCCGCTATTACTCAATGACCGTTTCTGAAACTTGGACTTCTACCAAAATTTTTATATTATGAATTTAAATAGTTTCACTGTGGGAGCATTTTATGGAATCCGGAAAGCACTAGCACCTTAAACCAATACAGCGATGCACTATCATATATAGACACCCACCAGAAAAAGCGGTTGTCTGTGGTGTCCTCCTTGATCTTGCGGTGGGCGTTCAGGCTGAGGTCCATACTCACACCAGTGGAGGACCAGGCAAAGTAGAAATTCCCAGAGTTGAGCACCTTGCGCACGTCTGAGATCCTGTCCTCATCTGACGGGTCATTGCGTAGTGACACAAACTCTGTTGCCGTGACCCGGAAAACCTCAGAATCCTGCACCTTCCCTACAGAGCTGCAGCCGGTCACCACAACCAGGCTATGAAGCATGGAATCCCCTGCAAGGTGACAAAGTAGGCACATGCACAACAAATTACAAAAATAAAACAAGATGTCTGTTATAATTTCATCATTAAATTAGCAACTGGCATGCATTTTTAGGAGTACGAGTTGAACAGCTTTCTCTATGTAACAAATGTTACTGACAAAGCTCTGGGGAAAGAGGAAAACAGACCACCAGAGACAACCAGTTCCTCTCCTACAGTTGGACCCCAGGGGACACATGAAGGACAAAGTCCTTTCCTTAATCTCTATTTGCTTTACTCTTTCTTCTGTTGTGGTAACAGACCTGTCCACATTGCAGCTCGGAGGATAAAGATGTACCAACATGCATTATGCCCAAGGGCTCCCCTGTGCCAGCATGCCAACACGAACAACCCACTATTTCTGCTAACTCACCAAGATTGAGCCGGAGGACACCTAGGATCCCATAGGCGTCTAGCATTTTGGTGTAAGTCTGCTTAATGGCGTCCTTCTCTGCTGTGGCTAAGGAGGGGAAAGTTTGAATGAAAAGAGTGAACAAGAATTAAGTGCAGAAAGGTGCTTAAGAGAGTGGATGTTTTATGACTGCACCACACTGTAGCTCCAGGTTACTCATATGTGAATGGAAAAGGTACTGCGCAACGATTGGGTCAGGGAGAGCATCTGGTTGATGCTACTGCTCCTTCTCTAAACTGTGCCGGTCTAAAGAGGCAGTGATCCTTGCAGATGTTCTAATGACAGCACACAGGTGTTTAACATTTAATACGTTTTCTTCATTGAAAATAATACAATCACGAAGATTAATAAACCTATAATTACAGTAGATATTACCTCCTCCCCCCTTAAAAAAAACCTTAATGTAAATACTATGTATATGAAATCAAATTTTTAAATTATCATTGATGAATGGAGGTACTTAACAAAACATCAGTAGATAATGCATATTAACATTTTTTAACAGCTTAATGTAAAGGCTGTTAATAACAGTTTTGATATCATGATGTGCATTACTGACCAGTTACATTCTAAATTCTGTACAGAAGGCAACCTTTCAGCTTTGTGCTGCTCTTCAACAATTTATAAATGCTGCAAGTCATCTTTCCCTCAAGGACAACTGTAACATCAAACTGCAAACAACAGGGAACCATAAAAGACTGCAGGCAGGGGAGGAGGGCAGAGGAATACACACAGACAGAGAAAACACTAAATTCAGGATGAACAACCTGCTAAAACACAAACCCTACCCATTCACATCATCTACAACTGATTTTTTAAAAGTAGCTAGAAGGACAACTAAAAATTAAAGTACACAGCTGTTGTGACACCCGCACCTGTCCGCACGTCATCATGATAGAAACTAAACAAATATTATAATGTAAGAAGTACAAAATGAATTTACAAAGAATGTTAATAAATATACAGCATAAGCAAAGTGAATAAAGCCAGATATGATGAAGGTCAATATGAAAGTGATGTTTGCTCAGAGTGACCAGGTGCTCCCAGGTAGGGTGTAAAGCACTCTGGGTATCAGCCACCTGCAATATAAGCACCCCCCCCACAAGGTGGTGAGACACATCCAAGTCGTCTATGGGCAGCAATGACACTCTCCGCACTTGTCAGGGAAACAAATGGCTTGGCAGGCATACATATTGAATGAATATATAACTAGCGTTCCAAACGCTGTGGGTGTTACAGGCAGCCAAACTGACACAGACTTGAGAACTGCTCAGTTGGGCTGCATACCAACAAATGAACAGTCCCCTGAACCCACCCAATAACTCAACGTTTGTCTCAAAAATTGTGATACTGACATAAATCCCACAGCTGCTAACTCAGTACCAGAGTCATTTACACAGCTATGGTGGTTAAGAACAAAAAGTGTGAGATGCTACGCCCAGCGAGTGGCAAAACACTTACACAATACAGCGACGGCCCCTGACTCAAACAAGAGACATTCCTCACGATTCCTAGTTTCCACGATTACACTGTAGGGGGGCGGATCCAATTTGTGGTAAATACGGTACCCCTTGCTGAAGGCCATCGTTGAACGTCAAGGACAGGTGGACCACTTAATTTGCACCTGAGAGATGAAACCGTCAGACAAACATTTTCATTTCACATATATAGTTTATAATCATACCTGCACTTTTATTTTAACCTGAAGGGACAGTTGCCCTGGTAAACTTTTCTCTCCACACTAACCTATTGGCACACACAGAACAGAATACCTACCATCCAATAACACCTTTCTCTCACAATAACATGTCTTTGAATTATGGCCAGTTTACCCCACATGAGGTCCACTTAACACATGTAACGGTTTCCTTTTATGGACAGCACATATGGGAATTAACTATCAAAAATTTAACCTGTAGCATGATTAATTTCTCGTCTATATCCACATCAGCACATCTTCCTGGGAACACAGTGGATGCGGAATAATTTATGTGAGCAGAATTAAGGCACATGGGGCCCACTGACATCGCGCCATGCCTCTTAAGACGGGTGATTCTCAACAACACAGTTGTCATGCACGTGCGCACGATCGCTCGCTAACTAGCTGGTTAACTGATCTTAACCGAAGTTAACCAGCCGGCTGACGAGCCTAACGCCCTTGCGATTTGTAAGCCTTCAGGCTACATTATTCCTATGTATTTTTATTTAGCCTGGTAGCTAGCTGGCTAATCATGACGAATTACTAAAGAAACCGGCAAATAAGAACAGTATTTTAAACAAATACTTTGACGACTTGTTTGTTCTCGTAATTTTGTGCTTTATACTCGTAAATTAAATTACTTAATTTTGCCGGGAGTTGAAGTGATGTAGGTAAATAGCTAGCGTATCGACATAAGGAAGTAGCTGTAAAACCAAATGTAGAAATAATCGCAACAGTTCTCCGCTGCGCCTTCAATCAAGGCGTTTTATTTGCTTCACGACACCCATACTTCACTATTTATGACGCCAGTAATTGGTGCTCTTAATACATAGCAAGTTAGCATTTCGTCGTATACACCTTTTTCCGTGACCTGCCTTAAAATGACACCTGTCCATACGTATGAAAAATGCAGCCGCCGTTTAGCTAATATATAGTAAAGACCGATTGCCACATTTTTCCTATACATTTTGAGATTTCAAACATTAACACTTACTACCCTTCACGCCGCTTCTTCGCCCCCGGATTTTGTCAGACAAGGGATCTAAGCGGTGACAAAATAAACCTCCCTCCTACCGCACTGCTGGTGTAACCGACGTAACGTCAACGTACTGCTCGAGATCTACGTAAAGAGCGCGCGCCCAAGCACTACTTCTGGTATAATTACACAATATTCCCGTACCTTTCGCAATTGACGTAAGAAATAGCCTTTCTTTCAACGCACCGCTGATAAATTCACGTAACTCATATACTGTATACAGTGGCGTAGCGCGGCCGTAAAACCAAGATGAGACGCGCATGAAGGAAAATTTATTCCATTATATTTTACGTGAATCTTTACGTTTATAGTGAAGAGCAGTGAAACGCATTAATTTCGCATATTTATTAGATCTAGTTAGTATGTTTCTGCGAGAATGATGCTGGATAAGCGATTGTAAAAATACTAGTGATAAAACACCTGACTAATGATTTTTTACATTTTTAACTTTTATTTTATTATTTTAAATTTTAACATTTTCATTTTAAATATATATATTTTCCAAATACCTATACAAACATACAAAAAGTGATACGTGACTCCCAAGTAAATAATATGGCAAATTTTATGGTTTATATTCGATATTTTAATAATTTTTTGTTATATTCATTAATTGTTCACTGTCTATTCAAAGACTTTCGACAAATAACAAAGATTATCCATATGGGTTCACTTAGGTTAACTGAAGATAACCTTATCAGTAAAAGCACACCGCAAATTACAGGAAAGCGAAGCATGATGCGCAGCAACTGACAAGATGTTTTCAAGTTTTTGCGATTATCTCACTTGAAATTTACATTTTATTTCGTAAAGTGTGCGTAACTCTTAAACTTTGGCTTTTCATCCTTATGTGGCATAATCAAAATGCCTTTAACAAATAAGTATTTAATTCCGCTTAGAAATGTAATATAAACCTGCAATATCAATAACCGTTTATTTTTTCTTGCGCTTTGATTGACAGACTTGTGGGCCAATGGTATAACACGCATTTTATTTTAAGTCCAAAGGATGTCCAATCCGGACGCGATATTACAGCGTCAGGGAAGTGGATATTTTATAACAATGTTGTAAACGAAAATGGGTTAGAGCTGGAGCGGAGCCTAAGCAGATTAGTGCTGTAGTCAGGCGGACTACCCCATCTACGCAAATTGTCTTAAATTGCATAGACGAAAATAAGGTAAGAGGATGTCTTAGAGATGTGTTTGCGTCTGTTAAATGGCAGCTGTGTACATTTCAAGATCAGTCGGCATTGATTTAACGTGATGCGTCCTAACTTCGTAGTAACTCTATTAGTATTGTAATATAATGTATTAGATATTTTGTATATCTTAATATCGATGTGTCTGAAACACAGTCACAACAAAAAGTACAGTAATCTTTAACGGTTGTGACCTATTCCAATGCAGTTTGTTCCTTTTTTTATTTTTTT
The DNA here is from genome assembly GCA_025773905.1 of Chitala chitala. Lineage (NCBI taxonomy): Eukaryota > Metazoa > Chordata > Actinopteri > Osteoglossiformes > Notopteridae > Chitala > Chitala chitala. The sequence continues at coordinate 11,882 of JABJVR010004588.1, forward strand.
GCATTTTTTCCCTGAAAAACAGCCAGTGTGTATTTACAGTATTTTTACATTGTAGCAGTCATTGGTCATCATTCAATTTGGAAATGTTTACACTGATTTAGACTGTATAATATTGTCGTTTTTATTTTGCAAATTTAGTCAAAGTAATAATGCAGCTAATGTATTTATCGGAGCTGTTTGGTTTACTCACATTAAAACTATACCACAATTTCCAAATTTAATAATGTGTAGGATCTTGATTAATTACGTTCCTGAATAAGATGTTGAATTGTGACCACGAAGTTTATAAATTCTCTGAGAGGTCGATGAGGTTGTGTGTACACACATATCGCGACAAAACTGAAGGATTATATACATGTATACACACATGCTCATACTTCCATGCCCCCCCCCCCTTCCACATAGCAAGCACAGGTCTTATTTAAATGAATCATAAATGATTGTATAATTTCAACTGCATGGAAGCTCAAATTGACTTTTTCTGTCATATATTTAAGTGGAAATAGGATCCATATAGATGTTAAAATTTTGTCTACTATTTGTAAAAGTGTACATGTACAAATTCCCTTTCCTTGCCTTTTGTGTCATCTCCAACTGTTTTTTTCTTTAAACACATTTATTGGTGGGGAGTGGGGATGTCAGAATGGCCCTTTCTGTGAGGAGTCGTCCATGTCAAAACTACATTTCTGTTCCGTACTTTAGTGAATGTCCAGAAGACAGTGTTCCTCCAGGGTCCAGGATGAAAGGCTTGTTCTTGGTGGAGCCCATTATTGCTGTTTACGCATTTGCAAGTTTTTTGATTTACCCCCTGCTGTCACAATATGTTTATCGGCGGCTGTGGCAAGACTTGACAAACACGACCTACCCAGTCGCAGACAACATATCCAGGTGTGCAAGCAATGGCAATGACACCAGCCCCCACAAAGTAGGTGAATTAAATACAGAGTTTTTAGAGAAGTGTGACTACAATGTCAAAGACTGGATTGTGTTTATAAACTGGCACAGTATCAATGTATCTTATTGTTACCTTTATGACTATTAGTGAACAATACTTGTTCTTGTCTCTAGATTTTTCCTAGCCAGATTTCATTTCTTTCTTAGTATCTTTTTACTTCCTCTTTCTGACAGTTTATTTTAGTGTTTTTTTTTTCCCAGATTTGGTTTTTAAGTTTTGTACCCAAAAAACATGCTATGGGCCAGTTCTGCTTTCAACGAGTTTTTGTTTTTGTATTTTGCATACAGGAAGTGCAGAAGGCGGCCTCGCTGTTTTCCCTGTACAACGAGCTGTTCTCCATGATTCCCAGTCTTGTCGTAACGCTCTTGCTGGTGGCTTACAGCGACCACCGGGGTCGCAAAATCACCATCATCCTGCCACTGATGGGGTGCCTTGTCTACACTTTCTCCTTCCTGATGATCTCCTTCTTTGAGCTCAATATCTACCTGCTCATCGTGGCCAGCTTTCTCAGCTCCCTGTTCGGTGGCATAGGGACCCTGTTGGGTGGCTGCTTCTCCTATGTAGCTGACCTGTGTGGCAACAGCAAGCAGAAGACTTTGCGCATGGCCGCGGTGGACATGGTGCTAGGTCTGCTGTCGGGCGTGGCTTCCCTCTCCACAGGCTACTTTCTGAGGGCGGCCGGCTTCAACTGGCCCATCTTTACAGCCTTCTTGTGTCACGCCGCCACGCTAGCGTATGCTGTGTTTGTGCTGGAGGAGACGTGGAAGTCACCAGACAGCCTCGGGGTGCCAGGGGGTGTGGAACGACCCCCCTTGAGGAAGCTGGCCTCGGGTGTGTACAGGCTATTTGCCTTGGCCAGTCGGAGGAGGAACGTGCTCCTGATCCTTCTACTCCTCATCTTCTTCTTCTACTCCTTCTCCAATGTGGGCGGTCTGGCCATGGTCACACTCTATGAGCTAAACGAGCCACTCTGCTGGAGCGAGATACTCATCGGCTATGGCTCGGCCGTCTCCACCGTCGTCTTTCTCACCAGTTTTGTCGGGGTCTTTGTACTCTCCCGCTGCCTGTCCAATGTGACCATGGTTTTTATCGGCCTGCTGTCCGCTATGTCAGGGCTGATCATAACTGCATTTGCCAAAACCACGTTGGTCATGTTCCTGGGTGAGTGGTCTGTTTTTTCTCCTGATACTAGGATCTTTGTGCTGTGGCCTGGCAAGTGGTTTGAACCATGAGGTCACAGGGACCATAATGCCATGGGTTCTAATCCGTCAAGAATTAAGGATTTCCTTAAGAATACATTTTAAATTACCATAAACTATGTTTTTAAAGTTAAAAAAGCTTGTATAGTGTAGAGTGATAATGTGTTTCATAGGTGACAATAACTCCTAAAAAATACACAATAGTGTACTGGCCCATAAATGTTGCTAGTGTACTAATTAACCTCATAACCTTTCAGTTCAGGAAACATTCATGGCTGTTTACAATGTTGAAATATGTAATTAGAGTATAAATATAGCTACACTATTGAGGATAAATGCAGATCTAGTGCCAAGTCCATCACATCTTATTGCGGAACTTTAATTGCTGTCATACAGTAAAATAAGATTCTTATCTTTCCAACTCTCTATGTCTCACTACTATCTGTAATGTTAGGATGCCCAGGAGGGGCTGGGCAGCCAGTCAACCTTGGGCCCCCAGAGGTTTT
>JABJVR010004589.1:0-14540 GCA_025773905.1 Chitala chitala
TCTGGGATGGGCTCCAGGCTTCCCCGCGACCCTCACCAGGAATAAGCGGTTAAGATAATGGATGGATGGATGGATTATTATTGACTGATATGATTGTTCTGTGTTGTTTATCATACATCATGGGTGTCACGGATTTGAATTTGTGTGTGTGTGTGTGTGTGTGTGTGTGTATGTGTGTGTGTGTGATTTCCATACTGTACCCATTGAACGTGTTCATTATCAGTATTACATTGTTTTTTCAGTTGTTTGACAAGTACTTCAGCTGAAGTGGAAATTCTAAATTGCCCATAGTATCTAATGAAGTGACTTCATATGTGTGTGTGTGTGTGCAATGCTGCGCCCCTTTGTGCATGTGTGTGAGGATGCAGACTCTCGTTGAGTCTGATCTGCACCAGGGGTTTGATCATTTTTTTGCTGCTGTGACAAAATCACCAACAGAAATTACAACACAAATACACAAAATCCTTAACACGTTCTATATTTAACCTTGTTAATTTTCCACTTAGTGGACAAAAAGTATATTTGATCACATTTAGCTAATCAATCATTTTGTTAGTGTTAATTACAGGAAACTATTGAACTCTATACAGTTTCAATACCATTGGTCAGATGTAATTTATTTGGAATGTACCATTACTAATGCTGGCCAGTGTTCAGTAAAGTCCAAAGGCTCAGGTCTGGCTCCAGGTCTAAGGTTTCAATACACTGTTTTATTCTAATAGGCTTCTCAGACAGTGCCATGGCAGTTAAAAAGAAAAAACAGCTGAATCAATTTTTGGAATCTCAGTAATGAAACCAAAACATGACAATTCTAATTAACTTTCCTGAGAGAAATAACATTGCTCTAAAACAGACATGGTCTGAAGGAAAGCACAGCTGACGTCAACTTGTCTGCTGAGCTCTCTGGCACAGATGGCTGTGAGCAGAGTTTGGCTTCAAAGAACCAGTTTCCAATAGAGAAGACTTGTTGATCTGAACTGCAGGGAATAATAAATGTGGTAATTAACATGGTTTTACACCCCCCCCCCCACGATACCTCAGCCTACTCCAATTACATGCATTTCAGCATATGAGCATTTTTCTGTATACAATCTGGTATTCTCTGCATCAGTTCTGGAAGTGATGTGTTGGGGGGCCTGGCAAGGTTCTTAAACGTGTCTGAATATAATGATGATCACCCCTCGCTAATCGGATCACTTTGAGTGTCTTCTTGGCCTCTCTGTGTGAAACGGTAATCAGTGTCATCATTGGCCTTAAAGTCGTGTTCATTCCCATCAGATAAGTGCTTAATTCTGCAGAAATGCTGAGCCCCTAACGAAGGGGGCTGCTTTTCATGGCAAACATTCTACCCTCCACCAAGACAGAAAATAACCTAACTGACAAATAATAAATTCTACTGTTTGTAGCCAGGATTATTATAGTTTTGAAAATGCCTTTTTTCTTTTTTTTTAGTACATTTCAAGGAGTGGTGGTGCAGTGGCATAGTGGTTAGCACTGTTGCCTTGTACCTTCAGGCTGGGGGTTCCAGCCCTGCTGTGTGTGTGTGTGTGTGTGTGTGTGTGTGGAGTTTGCATGTTCTCCCTGTGCTTGGTGGGTGTTCTTTGGTTTCCTCCCATAGTCCAAAGATATGCAGGTTAGGTTAATTGGTGTTTCCATCTTGCCCTCTCTGTGTGTGTCCAAAGACAGGTGGCACAACATGTCGGTTAGTAATCCTTTGGTCTCATCAGTGGCGGTGTCCCTGCCGTCAGGCAGACCCTGCACTTTGCACAGACCCTAGCTTTGTGTGCTAGAAAGTAGTAGTAGTACATTTAGAGGAGTATGATTAATTTTAGGTTTGTTCTCATTTATTTAAGTTTTTAGTTTTTTGGTTACCTTTGTACAAGGTTAACATTTAAAAAATGTTTTTTTCTGCACTGAAATTTATTAAGACACTTTTCATTATTTTATCAAAACAATTATTTTATCATGTATTGAAATGTACATTCCAGTTTTCACAAAAAAATATGAAGCTCTAAATCACAGGAATACATGTTTTAATGTTTTCTTCCAATTAGCTTCCCTTTTTGCAATCCCAGGTGAATATTGAGGAGTGGGAAAAGGAAAACTAGAATCGTTAATCTGAACACTGCCATCTTCTGGCCAATTAACATTTTGCGTCCCAAAAGATTGAATTTTATGAGCCAAGATGAAAAAAATAAAAATGAATGTTTTTTTTTTCCTGAAATGATTTTGTGTTCATTCGTTTTGTGTGATAAATTCGAATTTAAGTTTTATTTCATTATTTTTATAAGCTGTTGCTTAAATGTTTATTTTAATTGTTTGTATTTTAATTTAATTTAAATTTTTTTACATGTTTTAACTTTAAAATTAAAAATTTTTAAATAAAATTTTTTTAATGTATTTTTTTTATTGTGTTATTTACATCTTAGTGCTATTTACATTCATAGTCTCAGTAAGTACCTGTTTATTCTGTAATGTTAGAATGCCCAGGAGGGGCTGGGCAGCCAGTCAACTTTGGGCCCCCAGAGGTTTTTTTCTCCACACTGTGGAGTTTTTGGTTTCTCTCCTCCGCTGTTGTCTGGCCTTATTTGTTTTTATTCCTATTATTCTGTAATATTAGCAATTTCTTCTGTAAAGCACTTTGAGGCACATTGTTGTAAATGGCACTATATAAAAATTAATTGAATTGAATTTTCATGAGAGTTTAAGTATATAGCGGAGCAGCAAAGGGGTTATGTTCAACATGGAAGAGCTGACTGACTGGTGTGCTCCAATGAACCTAAGAATACTGGTATGGTGAGAACATGCACAGACTTCACAGAGCTGAATAAATCTATCATGAGGGAAAGACATCCACCCCCCTCAGTAGAGCACATCTTGACCAGCAGATTCCACTTTTTGAAGGAGTTTTTTCATTTGGCATTACTGTTGTAACCAATTCTGCTTTTGTATCTCTTCTGCAGCAGAGCATTTCTTGAAGACACAAATCCATGACGGTCCAGATGGTGTCCCATGTCTGAAGGGTGATGTGCTTATTTGGGAGCCACACAACAGAAGCACAATGAGAGGTTTTTTAAGGCACTGTTACAGTTACAGGGGGCTGGAGCTGCACTCAGTGACAAGTGTCAGTTTTCCAAGAGAAGAGTAACGTTCGTGGGCCAGGTCACTGAGGCATCAGGGGTGCACACCCCGACAAACTCAACGCTGCTAAAGTTATGAAACTGCCTAATGATGTCAGCAAAGTGAGATGCCGTCTGGGGATGAAAAACCAGTTGAGTAAATTTCTGTCACATCTAGCAAAGAAAACTCATCCACTTGGAGACTTGCTGAAGAAGTCTAATGTGGGTGGGGAGGTCTCTGCAGCAGGAGGCTTTTCAGGCCATTAAAAGAAAACTTACAACACCCCCAAGGCTAGCACTGTATAACCGAAATGCTGTCACACTGGGTTCTGCTGAGGCATCTTCATATGGACTGAATGCTGCTCTCCTTGATAACTGTCTGGAAACCGGTGCTGTGTGCTTCTTCAGCCCTCAGCAGTACTGAGCAGAGATACACTCAGATGGAACAGGAGACACTGGCCTCCGTGAGGGCCTGTGAGAGGTTTTCTGACTTCTTCATAGGGAAAGCTTTTCACATTGGCTCAGATCAGAAGTCCCTGGTTCTTTTCCTAGGCCCAAGAAATCTAAATGAGCTTCTATTGCAATACAACATCTTAGGATGTACCTCATGGGTTCTCTTATGCCATATCACTATTATAAAGCTGCAAGCTTATCTAACTAGACGTGGGCTGTTCACAGAAACCAATTTTAATTCAGACACCAAAATTTTGGAAAAGCATTCTGCTGCCTACTGGTGAGGCACTATCCCTGATTTGGGAAACCAATTATGTGCTGTAATGACCCCCCGCGGAGATATGGATGCACCATGTGACACACATGGGCCTACTTTATTCTTACTACAGGAAGGTGACACGTGTGACTGCCTATCTCTCGGACTTTTCATTACACAGCCATCTAACACAGATTGTACACAGTAAATATATTGTATTAATATATGTAAACTCATTAATTTCACACAATCTGTAATATGTTCGTTCACCCAACACAAATGCTGAAAGTTAGTTGTATATCAGATATAATAGACGTGTTTCTGTATTTATTAACGCATATTTCTTCAATTGCTAAAACTAACAACTAAAGCAAATTAGAAGCACATTTCTATGTAAGCTCTACATGTTGCTTCTTACTGCCTCCAAAACGGTCATGTGACTGCTCTGGGCCATTCATAAATGGTGCAAACATTTTTAGAGCATTTCTTTATAAATCACAAAGTCTTCTAAAATGTATTGTCTTCTTCATTAGTATGAAGCCTTTATAAATACGTCCGCAGCAGCAAAAACATTGTAAATTTAAAAGTAAAAACTAATTATATGTAAAATTATACCAACATAAATCAAACGTACAGACGTACTATAGGTTTTCAAAATTTACGTCTTTCGTTCATTTTTGCAATGACAACTCAGGACCACTTCCTGCTAGTCATCACTGTCACCTTTGACAAGTAATTAATTAATTTTTTTTGTGATGATTAAGTGGCACTGTCCAAAACAGCAGTGTACATTAATTAAACCATTCCTCACTCCTGACACATGTTACAGAGATGAGGATGGCCATAACACTTTCTCAACTTAATATCACTACTCTTTTGCTTAAATTGAATAAAATGTGCAAACTGTTTGCTCAAAAAAGTGGTTTTCTGAAACACTACAGGTGGTTTCAAAATAACCTTTAGTATCACTACCTTGTTTGATTTACGCTGAAGTTTTAAAAGATAATAAACTAAAGCTGCAATGTAAAATTTTATTGAACTTGTTCATAGTCAATTTTTCATATGTTGTAGATGTTTTTAGTACAATATACTGTCTTTTGGACAAAAAATAACCCTAATATCTAGTTAAGACTGCCCTCTCGTGGGCAAAGGTTTCATTTATCACTTTATATTTAATTATTCATTTTTATTTTAAATAAGTGCGTTTTGAGGAAAAAAGTTAGTCATGCAATATTAATACGTAATCTGCATGTAGTGTTTTATTAATGGCAGCTGTTAACTTCAAAAACCTAATGACTTTTGTGGACAAATAGGCCCAATTTGACTGCAGTCCTAGGGAATGGCTTTCTGCCTAGTAGAAGAAAGCATGCGTTCTACAAGAAAAGATTTTTCCAAAGTGAAAACAGTCAGGGAAGATTTCAGAATGATATGTGAGTTCCGGCCTCGGTCCTCGGCTGTGAACGTGTAAGGAAGAGGGCAGTGAACTGACAGTACCAGTCCTTTGATCAGAATTCTGCAAAGCCCAGCTGAAAATGAGGACCGAGGGTGAATACATTTTACTTGGTAAACTGTTAGTTTCAAGTGGAATCTTCTAAAGGAATTAAACATTTTAGCCAAATTGTTGTTATAGAGTTTTATGTATGATAGCAAACAGTTTGACAATGACGGACCATTTCAACACCAATATCTGAACACTTATGAATATTAATGTAATTTTTTATGACTATTATGTATAATTTATTTATTTTCAGTTTAAAAAAATTTCTCAACTGCTTTATAAAGAACAGTCTGCCAATGGTTTTGTGGTTAGACTTTAAATGTAAAGAACCAAAGTGATGCTATAGCAATATGAAATAATACATTCATGCATTTACTGTATTAACTTACACTGCATAGGGTCATTCTTTAAATATAATATCATTAATGGCTTTTTTTCACCAGTATCTTAATAAGGTCAAACAGATGGAGGCAGAGGATGCATTTTCATTAAGCATCAGGAAAATGCTTCTGGATATATGATCTGCCTGAGGAAGGTTTAAAGCAGCAGAGTTCCACAAAGAAACGAAATCATGAGGAAACAGCATGAAGTAAGTGTACAAGGGGCTGTGCTGTGTATACTGTGTGCCTTCAATGCTAAGAGCTGACTGCTTCATTGACATGTGATATTATGACTGAACCCCAGTTCTCTAACAAGATAAAGCAATCCTGAGAGAAAATCAGTTCTTTACAGAATGTTACCATTTCACAATGCACCAAGATCGAAACATTCAACACCATGTGGAACTCAAAGAACTACAATCAGCATTCACCAGAATATCACAGCCTCCACAAGTGGGAACCCACCCAAGGGACTGAGGGTGAATACATTTTACTTAATAAACTGTTAGTTTCAAGTGATATCTTCTAAAGGATTTAAACATTTAAATTGCCCTGTGCATGTGTGTTCCCTGCAATGGGGTGTAACCCTATCCAGGTATGCTCGATAGGCTCCAGGCTATGCATTACTCTGTACAGGGTAAGCATGGTGGATGTCACGCTCCAATACTGTCACCAGGCAGAGAGCTTCAACTCCTACAACTGTTATAAAGCAATCAGCTGCTACTTTTACATGTACAACTTTCGCCATAGAGATGGGGTGGACTCATGATCATCCCCTACCATCACAGTGTACCAAAACTGATTAGAAATAAACTAGCATCTCAGGAGCTGTATTCCAAGTTTGAAGAATTAGCCACTCTAGCCTTTGATGAGGTATCCAAGCTGCCCATCTAGTCAGATGGTGTTTTTCCAAACTGTATAGATTTCACCTCTTCATTGTGCCTCTGTTGAAGTCAGTTGCACTCCTCTGGGGAGTCCATGCAGCTAGGATGCACAGTCAGAGATTACTGACAGTCTTACGTCTGTAACACCCCGTCTGTCCTGCTCCCTCTGTCCCCTAGATGTCGCCCTTCCTCTCGTTCTTTCTTGCTGATTGTTCTCGTTAGTGTTCTCAAGCCTTGTTCTATTAGTTTTGTTTGTTCCTGGCTATCAGTGTTGTCACCTGTTTTTTGTTCTGTTCTTTATTTAAACCATGTTCTTTCTTCATTCTGTGCTGGTTATTGTTGTTGTAGAGTCTTTGCTGTGTGGTGCTGCTTTTTGCTTGTTATTTTATACCCTGGACCCTATGTTTAGTTTGTATTAAAACCTCCCTTTTTGCCTCGCCTCTTGTTGCTTCCCATGTGACAATGTCATTGAAGTGCTGCACAGATTGAAATCTTTGAAACACATACAGGTTTTGTGCATTCAAGAGGATGACAACTAACTATCCTACTGAATCTAAGGTATTTATTATTAATATGCTCACAGGCACGCTGGTTAGTTTTGTAATATACTGATCTTTTCTCATTCAGTCCAAGTGCATTCAACACTATCCATCCATCCATTTGCTTTACCGCCTTATCCAGTTCAGGGTCGAGGGAAGCCTGGAGCCCATCTCTGGAAGCACAGGGCAGAGGACATCCTGGGCAGAGCGTCAACCCATCCCAGGGCGTGCACACACACTACAGGCAATTTGCAAATGCCAATCAATCTAGCCTGCATGCCTTTGGACTGTGGGAGCAAACTGGAGAGCTCGGAGAAAACCCACCAAGCACAGAGAGAACGTGCAAACTTCACACACACAGACCTGAGGTGGGAATGAAATGCCGAGTCTAGAGCTGCAAGGCGACGGTGCTAGCCACCATGCTGCTGCATTCAACACTGTAATAATTATAAAACCAAGTTATTATAAAATAGAAAAGTATGCATTTCATGTGCCTGGTATGTCATGACTAAGTTGTGTGATCCCTGAACAAAGCTTCTGTGCTGTCAGTCATACACAATCCATCTTAACCTGAGGACCACCCCCAGCCACTTCTCCCTTGCTTGAACATTGTGACTGTCCTGGTGTGTACCATGGAAGCCACAATAGTCTAGACACAACAGCAGGAGCCTGACCTCAGGGAGGTCCACCCTACCATTTTTTGTCATTTCTGTGCTATTTTGTAAGCATGTGGTCTGTGCTGTGCCATTTCTACTGCTGTTTTTCTTATACAAATTGGAAAAAACTGAGTCTTAACTTGTTGATGGGAAATTACATACTCGGACTATAAGAAAAACAGAGACAAGACTGCACACAATGGCTCATCAGCATAGAGTTTCCAGTGTGATTTGCATTCATTTCAGCTGATCATCTTCAGTAATGGTATATATATACTACATGCATGTATATTTTTGTGTAATATATGGAAGCTGTTTGGCATTGTTTTGTCATACATCGCTAATTTAGTAGATGTCTTTCTGTTTCTCACTTATTCTTCCAAGTTGTATTTTTTCATCAGTCTAAATAGATAAAATGCTCTTAACTCTTAACTGTCACACCCAAAGCTAACTTGACTGAACAGTGCTATCATGGGCTACTCTCCCTCTCTTCTCACACTCCTCCTCCAGCCAATTACTTCAACATTGTCCAGCATGGTTGAGGGTGGAGTCTGGAACACTTTGGTTTTGCGTCTTCAGCAAGGCCAGTTTGACACAGCACAGTATGGTCCAGAGTGTAGTGGGAAAGCACGGGAGCTCGGTACAGCATGCAAGATCGTGCCAGTGGAAAAACAACATGTACCTCAACTAGTCCCACCTGAAATTCTTCAATGTGGCCATTCATTTGCCCTTGCTGGTCACTTTGGAATAACACCTTTTAGTTTATTTGCAGATCATTATGGTAGCCTGTGAGATTTTTGTAGGCTGTACTAGACAAAAATACTCCAATCCTTCACATGGACTCTATCACAGAACTTCCAGATTCCCAAAGGACCACAGTTATCTCAACCATAATGGAATGTTTGTTCAAAGGGTGGATTTTGTGGCTATTCCTAGACTACCACCCACTAAGGTCAGACAGTTCCTTATTCAGCTTGTTGTATTCCTCCATGCCTTCACAACTGACACAATGTCAGACCATCTTCAGTGCATGCATCTGAAAGGCTTTCTGCTCCCTCCTCTAAACTGATAAATTGCACTACTCTGCTCTAAGTGCAACAGTTTTTCTTTTCCTTATATTCCTCCTTTTTGTTGTGTAACCAAAAATATTTTTACTTTGATGTGAATTGACACAAATCAAGAGAGGGTCCACTAATCAGCAGTTTGATATTTTTGATTCAATAAAATCTTTATACATAATGCTTGTTTTAATAACATTTTTCATTATCAGAAGATGTTAAAATTATCAGGGGTTGTTTGGTACTGCGTGTGTAGTTTTGTGTTCTTCCTGTACACACTTTGATTTCCAATCAGTGCTCTGTTTTCCTAACACAATCCAATGACGTAATTCATGTGACACTCTGATTTGAAAAATGACCTCTTGTTTATGGCTGTATCTGTGTGCAAATGTCTTGCACTGAGAAAATACCCCATCTGAAATGTATACCCAACAACATTCTTGGCACGATTACAAGAGCCTGCCACCAGAGGGAGCATTCCCATCATTTAAACAACATCAGAAACGTGGAGAAAGCTTGAAGAAGCACTCTGTCTAACATTCCTTTGGCCATTCTGATGAGTGTAGAAGTCAATCGGAGGTGACAAAGACATGTTATTATAATGACCGAACTGCACTCTGCATGTTTTGCTGGTGTGTGTCTACAACAGGCTGTCGTTCGATAGCACCATTTCCGTTGACGCTAAAACCACCATCACACTGACAAAGTGTGCAGAAACGAGGAATTCATCATTGCTGCTTTTTCAACTAAATTTCTGTATATTTAGACCAATATGAATTCTACATATTACATTTCAGTATTTTTAAACCTGAAGCATTTCAGGTTTAGCTGCTGCTTTACTATAAGTGTGTGAAATACAAGATAATTTATCTCCCAGCCAATGACATCTTACGTAATATCTACAGAGAAGGGCCTGTACACAATAGGTGTCCTTCACTGGATGACAGGGAGCTGAAGAACTCCGTTTTTCCCCCGTCTCACGCATGGTAACTGCATTGGTACAGTGGTGACGCTGCATAAGCAGCACAGTGAGTGGATGTACTTGTCGTTGATGTAGACTATATTAACTAGCCAAGCATGTGCTTGTCATTAACAGCTAAGGTCTTCTTAAAGAAAATATGCACATAACACTGTTAACATCAATGCAGCTTTTGGTAAGTATGAAGTGGCCTGGTGGCTCAATGGGAAGAACATCAGGCTAGGATGTAGAAGTTTCCTGGTTCAAATCCCGATCCAGGTGTATCCCTTCAGTAAGACACCCTGTGCTAGCTCATTACAACATACATAAAATGTTGTAAGGTGCTATAGAGAGAAGCATTTGTATATACAAAATGAATATTAGTTTACAGTTACAACAAATTTGGTTGGACAGTGAAGCCTTTAACTTCTACCTTGTATATTTACCTGAGTTGCTATGGCCATCTGTTCTTTTCCTTGTAATGACAGGAAACTAATAACACCCTGAATACATTTTTGTGCAGTTACCATAGGGAGAAATACAGCACTGACATGTCTGAACCCAGAAACAGAAAAGTCATGCAAATGTTTATGTCACTGTTTACCCAGCAGACCACTAAAAAACATACACTGATTGGCTGAAGAAAACACCTCAGGATACTGTTAGACCCCCGTCACTTATGTTCATGGGCTTAATATAGGCATTCCATGCAAACAACCAGAAGCCTGTCCAAGACGAAAACAAGGCAGAGAAGGACCGGAAGAGTGGAGGAGTTCCTTACGAGGTTATGTTCTCACTGTGGAGGCTGAGAGGAGAAGCCTAAACCTGTTCCCCATGCCTACACTCAATCGCCCACATGTCCTGTCATATTTTTAGCCCCATGGCATTGCATGTTTATTTAACAAACTGGAAATGATGTACTGATCAGGACAAAATATAAATTTTTAACAGCTCATTCAGCATTGTGGAAATCCAGGCTGGCCGTAAGGGTACCGTATTGTGTTTCCATACCTGTCAGTTTATTTTGGCTCATATTAAGGCAGAACAAAGTCCTGTCGGCTGCATGGCATGAAAAATAAAAGGTCATCAGGAAGAAAAGTTCAGTACAACTTGTTCATTTTCTGCAAGCAGCGGAAGGCTATCCTGAAGTATGTAGCACAAGGGGGTTTTTCCTTCATACAGCAGTTAACATTTATGAGTCATTTATACTTATTTTCTTAATTTGATCTCTTTGACTTATTTTAGGTTTTAAAAACACTTATAAACAGCCAGACAGACAGTCAAACTCTGGCTGTTGGACCGGTTTTACACACTGGCCCTGGGAAATATATCAGCTCTGTTACCACTGCAGCACACTTAGATAAGATGTTCTGCTGGCAACAGCCATGGAGTTTTCAGGACCCAGTCTGAGGGGGTGGGTGCAAGACAAACCATTGACAAACGAAATGTCTTCTGAATATTGTTTTCTGGGAGGGGGCTCTATAAACCATTTATGTTGAACACTACATGTGAGCATTATACCTGTTGTGTATCTTACGGTAAGTATGTCTGTTGGCCGTCCACACACTACGTTGGCCAGCCGCTAAGGCATTTCTGAGAATGTCCAGATTACCAGTCTGCCTGTGTCTGTCAGTTCTTTAAATGGCTGGACTCGAGATTTGGCTGTGCTTACTCACTCTGGACGAATCAACAGCTCCCATCCAGATGCCAGGTCGGAGAGCTCCACCTACCTGTTATGTAACTTCCTCAATAAGCATTAGCGAAAAGAGCTGAACAGTATGCTTCCTGGAAGCCTTCCTCCTTCTGTTTCTCACTTGATTCCCTGTGAATGACTCATGGGTTGTGTGGGTTGTCCTGTCCCCGGCCTGGTGACTGCATTTACCATAACCATCACTGTGGGGTGGCATTTCCAGAAGTCTCATGGCAGCACAATAAATGGCTACAGTCATTCTAGGCTGCAGTCTGTCTGGGCAATAAAACCTTTGTTCGCTTGAGAGGAGAGAGAGCACTCTTGTGTGAAATATGGGATGTGAACTCAGTGTCACCGGTTGCCGGGGGAGCCTGCTAGTTTTATTCTTGTTGTTATAAAAATGTCCTGAACCTTTCAGTGCTGTCATATATACAACAAACAGATGTTCATGTAGGTATTTCCTTTGTTATTGAAACAAAATATGCTGCGACAAGTGCATTTGCCAGAAGCACATGGCCGTGTGTTTTGTGTAATTATCCTGTTGAAAGACAAATATCCCCAGTGTCAATTTTTTGGCAAAGGAGGTTTTCAGGATTTCCCTGCATTTTGCCCCGTTCGTTTTTTCCGTTAATCCAGCTGACACTGCCACTTCCTGTTGCTGAACATCAACCCAAAAACACGAGGCTACCAGCACCATACATTACAGTCAGGACGGTGGTACCTGGCTGGTGGACACTGTTTGCTTTGTTCCACGCATACCAATTAGCATTCACACTCAAAAGTTCAATTTTTCTCTAATCAAACCACAAGACCCTCTGCCACATTTGTGTGGTGCCTTCCAGGTGACACTGTAGAAACAGCACTCTGTGGGTAAAGATGGGCTCTTCTTTCCACTCAGGGATTCTTCTTTGTCACTCTGCCATTAAGGCCCTTTCTGAGGAATACCTTGGAGATGGTTGATACATGAACTTGAGATCTTTTTATACCTGACCAAAGACACCTACTTCTTATCAAACACATCCCTGACTTGCTTGTATTGCTCTTTTGTTTTCATTCAGAATTTCTTATTCTGAAGTCTCTACATCACTATAGGACCTTACAGAGAAGGCTTTAATCCTTACAGGTTTAATTAAACCAGGTGAAACTATTGATTTTTACACAGGTGGAGTACATCAACAAATTGTGTGACACTGAGGCAATAGATTTTCTGTGATCAAACAGATTCAAAGAGTACATATACTTTCTAAAAATAAGAATTTCTTTTTCTTTTTTAGCTAACTATTCAAAGTTTGATAGTTTTCTTTTGATTTGACATAGTGCTCAGGGCCTTGTAGGTGAGTGGAGGAAAAATAATGTAATTCATTTCAAATTCAGAATCTAAGACAAAATGCAGGACAAGTCAGTGCTGAGCACTTTTCAGGCCGCTGTATATTACCTTACTGACAGAAGTTACTTCTGTTCATGAGATAAGCACAGACTTGCCTAAACACATCCATAACTGAACATTGTTAAGAACTACAGGGACTGAGATAACATCTTTGTGAATAAAAAAATCACTTGCTTGATAGAAAAAGCTAGTTTTAATTTCCTGTATAGTCCAAAATGTGTTGTGGCATTTTTCCAGTACTGTAAGGTGTTCTAGAATTAACGTAACTGGTTCTAGAATTTTGTTAGTTATAGCACCAGATTGTTCTAGCATACATTGAGATATATGTATTTAAGGGTAATACATTTTAGGTCCACAGCCTACAGCAAAGTTACCATCCAACACAACCATTTAAAATATATTTCAATATCAAAAATATAAGTGTAAAAATTATATTAAATGAATTAATTTAACCCTTTATACTGTGAACAGTTTTTGTCCAACTTTTTGAAGAATGAATGCAGGGTTGACTGCTGTAATCAGAGTGGGAAGGCCCAGCAAGCCATGACGACACGATAGTTTCCCTCTGCGTTCGTTGTAGTATACATTCGTTTGTTGTAGCATCGTCTGTTATAGCACACCCAACTGTGCATTAAAATTAAGCAAGAGGAATATACAGTAAAGCAAGAGATACCTTGAAAGTATTCATAATGTGCTGAAGTGTAACCAGTAGCCATATACTGCACTGTTGTGTTTTTCAGTTTCATTAGTGTTGCCAGTAATTTACAGTCATTTACAGCTGTGAGTTGTTTCCTGTCAGAAGTCATTTTTGAGTTTACTTCAAAACCATTTCTTAAATTTATAGTGTTTCAAAAAGTTATGGAATGTTATAAAACTAGACTTTTCTGCAGTTTTTAAGCACGGTAATTAATAATAAGCCTTTTAACAAAAAATGTGGTGTTCAGTTTTCTTTGGCACTGTTTGAGTGTGGGCGTTCAGCTCAGTATAGCGCTGCGTGCTCAGTACAGCGCTGTGTGCTCGTGCTCAGTACAGCGCTGCGTGCTCGTGGTCAGTATAGCGCTGCGTGCTCATGCTCAGTACAGCGCTGCGTGCTCATGCTCAGTACAGCGCTGCGTGCTCAGTACAGCGCTGCGTGCTCAGTACAGCGCTGCGTGCTCATTCTCAGTACAGTGCTGTGTGCTCGTGCTCAGTACAGCGCTGTGTGCTCGTGCTCAGTACAGCGCTGTGTGCTCATGCTCAGTACAGTGCTGCGTGCTCATGCTCAGTACAGTGCTGTGTGCTCATGCTCAGTACAGTGCTGTGTGCTCATGCTCAGTACAGCGCTGCGTGCTCATTCTCAGTACAGTGCTGTGTGCTCATGCTCAGTACAGCGCTGCGTGCTCATGCTCAGTACAGCGCTGTGTGCTCATTCTCAGTACAGCGCTGCGTGCTCATTCTCAGTACAGCGCTGCGTGCTCATTCTCAGTACAGCGCTGCGTGCTCGTGCTCAGTACAGTGCTGTGTGCTCATGCTCAGTATAGCGCTGTGTGCTCATGCTCAGTATAGCGCTGCGTGCTCATTCTCAGTACAGTGCTGCGTGCTCATTCTCAGTACAGTGCTGTGTGCTCATGCTCAGTATAGCGCTGCGTGCTCATGCTCAGTACAGCGCTGCGTGCTCATGCT
>JABJVR010004590.1:0-14540 GCA_025773905.1 Chitala chitala
ATATGCACAAATAACGAAGAGTCATTTAGAGTACACACCAAGTAAGAAATATAAGCTGCAGGGGGTGCATACCTTGGTACATATGACCTTGCCATTATGACACTGGCAGCTGTTGCAGTCTTCATCCCATTTGGTTCCATCAGACTTTTCATGTCCATTAAAAGTACAAGGACGTCCTGTCACTGTGTCATAGAAGGATCAGTAATGATAAAGTTGGGAGGACCAGGCAGGTCAAGCTTACAGCATTCTCCCATATTCTAAAGTACTGCTACTTTTTTTTTTTTTTTTTTTTTTTTTTTTTTTTTAAGATTTTAGCAAAAATGTCAGATTACCCTTATAACCTTGCAGTTAGCACTAGAGCAAGATTCCCAGCTCCTAAGCCTTCCCTTGCTCTGTGCTGTGCTGTGCCTACGCATGACTGTGCTGTCGTTAGTAAGCAGGCCTTACCTTCATGGCATGTGAGGCCTGTCCTGGAGGGTGGACACAGGCACCGGAAACCATTGATCTCATCCACACAGGTGGAACCAAGAGCACAAGGCGAGGACTGGCACTCGTTGATGTCTGGGCAAAACATGAAAATCTACCGTAAGGAACATGCCGTCCTGTTTGGTTTTCAGAGAGCGGAGTTTTAAACCAAGTGCCAAAACAGATCCAATGTGCATTGTTTCCCACTGAAACTGGAGCTCCAAAGGGAAGAAAAAAAAAAAAAAAAAAAGAAAAGAATTTAAATTGACATAATAACAGGCACCAATGCAGTACAGAGGTAAGGTATTCATAAAAAAAAATATATATATATATATATATATCACAAGGAGTTGGGCACCTTCACTAGCTAAGTTGTGATAGGTGCAGAGTCTTAAGGCAGGTTTTTAGCTCACAAAGGGATCTTTATGCATTACGGTATGAAAACAGAATTTTTTTTATTGACTAAATTCAAACTATTTGGGGGGGGGGGGTACAGAATAGAAAAAGATACATTTAATCTGCAATGACAACAAATGATTAGCCATTGGGCTGAAATATTTTCTTTTGGGATCTGAGAAATCAGAATATAAACGGACAGTGCTGATAATCCAAAAGCTTTAATTGGACGCCTCCACTCACCATTTCTGTCACCAGCCAACCCCCCATTCCTATACACAAACTGAATTAGGCAGATTGACCGGCTGCCTTTAATGAGTGTTAAACAAAAGCTTGTGGGTTAATACTCACTTATCCGACAGTCTGGGCCAGCGAATCCTGGGGCACATTCACACCGGTACCAGTTGTCTCCATCCACGCAGGTCCCACTGTTATAGCTTTGGACACACAAAGGGTCAGTGCTGTCTCTGAATTCACAGTTGTAGCCAAACTTTAATCTCTTGATTCCCCCCATGCCATTCTCTTGTTAAAATATTAATTGTGCCCTTTTGTGAGTGAGAGAGTGAGAAAATAAGTTCTATTTATTAAAGGACATTCTGTAAAAATGATTCAGGGACTTACCATGGGTGTGGATTGCAGTCATTGGTATCTACAAGAAAGAAAGTTATTATCATTATAATCCAACATATGTAAGGTACTCAGATTCAAAAACAATGGCATGTTGTAACTTGATTTCATAGGTGGAACACCCAGCACTTTGGTTATACTGCCCTGCCCAATGTAAAAGTGCTGGGAATAGAAGAACAAAAAAGGCAAAAGTGCCTCCTCAGAGCAGGACTAGAAGTGTGGACTCTATTTGCTGCTACATGTAGGAATGCAGAGGAAAGAGAAGGGGGGGTGGGGGGTTCCACAGCTGTCTGCACTTTTTCAGTTTATATTTTCTTTCTCTTGACCAGCTCAAATCTGAAGCAGGTGAGCAGGTAGGGCCGGTGCCACAGGAGACTTAGGGCACAGGTCTGTCAATTGTCAATTCCATAGTGTGTCACATTTTCCAATCCTTAAGGGTGTTAGGAAGAGATTTTCCCACTAGTCAGATATAACCATCACCCACACCATCCATGCCCCACCCCAAACCACATGAGAGACACTCACTCTGGGTGCAGGTGGGTCCTTCCCAGCCCTCCTTGCAGACGCAGGTGAAGGAGTGCCCACTGACCACACAGGTGCCTCCGTTTTTACAGGGACTGGGCATACAGCTACTGTTGGTGGCTACAAGGGACAAAAACATTACTTTGGCCCAGTGCTGACCCGCTCCAAATGTCCCCTGAAACTGATTACTCCACCCACATGTTTCTGCCGTACAAATCAAACGTTCTTCCCACACACAGAAACTTTTGAAAGGATAATCCCCAAGATCAGGAGATTACTGTCACAGGTAATATGAAAGACGGTGGCGAATTAGCGACCGTGGTGTTCCTAGTGCCTAAGCCTAAGCAGGTGCCCTCGGTGATCTCACCTAAATTACAGGTGGCACCGTCCCAGCCAGACGCGCACAGGCACTTGAAGGAGTCTACTTTGTCATAGCAGGTTCCTCCGTTGTTGCAGGTAGCTGCATCACACTGGCTCTCACCTGGAATGGAGGGTGAGCCGTTAACCCTTCTGCCTATAGGAACGGTACATATGAAGCACACACCGGTATTCCAAAACTGATGGCAGAGCTAAACATGGGCACGAATTCCCAGGGAGTTAGTGTGACTCACGTGCAAGTGACCAATAACAGTGCACTTACGGGACTGGCAGGTCTTCCCCTTCCACCCATTTCGGCACTCGCAGTAGAAGTCGTTCACCAAGTCCTTGCATGTCCCTCTATTGTGACACGGCTTCGTGCTGCAGTCATCAATGTCTGGTGGAGCAATCAAAAAACAAACAAAGCCGATCTGTCATAACGCTCCGCTTTGCCACAAGTCTGACAGACGGGGCCTTCAAAGCTTCCATTAAAGCCATTACACACATTATGGCTTTAACAAGACTGTGAATCTCGTTCCCTCGATATTTCCTAGGCAAGTGGACGAAGACTCACTGATCTCACAGTGGGGTCCCTCCCAGCCGTCCTTGCAGATGCACTGGTATACGCCAACCTTATCGATGCATGTGCCCCCATTTCGGCATGGATTGCTTTCACAGTCGTTAATATCTGCAAATGATGAGCAGGGCAGCGATGAGAAGATGTCACTCAAGGCCTTGCAACCCCCAGGAATTGCCGAGAACAAACAACCTTGTCTGGGTAATGTCTACTGCAGATGTCACAGTGGAATCTGGGGCAAGGCTTGTGTTGAAATATGCCTATTTACATGAAGTTAACACCTCCTGATCAGCAGGCAGGACAGGATCTAACCTAAATGTTTTCAGGCTGACAACTGTCCTTGTAAACATATGTGTATAGATAGCCAAGAAAAAAAAAAAGAAAGGCGAGATAAATCACACACGATACAGGCTTGGCTGGAGAGGGGATTTTGTGCTATAAAAATAATGATGAACCTCAAAGTGTAGTGATTAAAAGCTGATTTCCTTGTACTGTCACGTTTAAACAGGCTGACTTTAAGGAGACCTAGATCCAAGATATTGTCAGCCGGACAGTAAAACAAACAAATAAAAAAAAAAAATCCAGTAAAAGCACACACTTTCTCAAGCAGTAAAAGATCCTTGAACAACTGGAGAGAGAGCCAGAAGACTTCTCATTTGTCAGACACCCCCCCACTCTAGTGAAGTGGCTGGGGGTCTAGTAAACAAGTTCATTACCATCAGACAGCTAAACAAGAAGCGGGTACAATGTCTAACGACTCTCCTCTGCAGCTCCCCACCTCAACAACACGAAGGACATTCTGGGGCTCTGCTTAGGCACAGAGGTAGACGTCACACGGCTCATGGTGAAAGTTATATACGCATACATTCAGTGAACACAAAGGAATCAGTACTACTGCAAATGTCATGGGACCGTTTAGCTTTACCCAAAGTGAACTGCAAATGAACATTTTACCTGTTCCTATAGCTTGACATCCATACTTAAATTGAGATGATGTCATGCTTAAAATGACAGATTTTTGTTGGAGTAGAACTGGCTGACGCTTAGTCTCTATGCCATCTACTACAGCGCTGCAAATTGCACATATTTCCACTGCAAGCACCAGGTCTTACTCTCATGGCAGTATGTTCCAGTAAAGCCCTCCTGGCACTTGCAGCTGAACTGGCCTCCAGGCTGGCTTTGGCAGCTTCCATGCGGGCCGCAAACGCTGGAGGAGATGTAGCGCATACCATCTGGGGTGCTGTTGGAGGCCACGGCCACAGTGCAGCTGTCAATCACTGGTAAGGCCAGGAGAGGGGCAGAGACAGGGATGTGGTAGAACACAGGCTCACATACAGACATACCCAAACCCCTAACAGACATACCTGCCACTCAACATTGGCCCAGCCCAGGAAGTCAGATTGCATCAAGTCTTGTAACTGTATACAGTATGCTTCAACTGAAAACTATGGAATTAATACTGAATGCATAGCTGAGGTGTAAAGTAAAAAGAATGAATTCAGGTAAAAAAAAAATTAAAAAATTCTTAGCTCAAACAAGTAAGGGGAACCCTCCCATATATCAAGAAGTTAAATTCATTTTTGTTTTCAAGCAGTTGTCTTGTCTAATCTACAAGAGACAAGGGAGGTGTTTTTGTAATTCACACAAGCCAGCAGCCCCTGTCAAACTGAGAGACATGCAGCCCTTATACAACTGTGGTTGGTCTGACCTCCAGTCCTCACAGTGTGCTACAAACTGAGTTAAGCAGGAAAATATACGCTGAGCTCTTAACAGATTGCTAGATTTTTTTGGCTGAGGTGGGGAAATTCTTTGGGGTGGAGGGTGGATTGTCTATTAAAGAAAGAGGGACATGTTTTAGGTAGAGGAAGCAGTCATCAAAGGGGTGGGGCTCCTGTCAGAAGGACTATCAGCAGAGCCCGAAGACATGAAACACATATTTAAACCTCTCCTCTGGTAACAAGCCCTGGGGGGTGCTTGGATGGGGGTGCTGTACCTATGAGGCTGCCCCCGCTGCATCATTAAAGCCCTCTACCGAATGACTACAATGCAGTTTACCTTGAAGGTCAAAGTGTAAATGAAGAGAAAGCAGGCCTCACCCTGGCAGGATGTAGTGCGGCAGTGATCCTTCAAGTGGGAGCAGTTCTTGCCCTCATAGTCTTCTGGACACTTGCAGAAGTAGTCTGTAGCCAGATTGAAGCACTCAGCCCCATTCTGACAAGGATTTGGTTCGCAGTAGTCTACATCCAGCTAGAAAATACAAGGTTCCTTCTCACACATTTTGGCAGCAAATCTATTTAATCCTTTATACATTTTAAAATGACCAAACCAAAAGGAGAACAATGGCAAAAGCACTTTAACAAAGATACCATGCTGAAGGGAGGGTGGGAGAGAGGACAGTTTTCCCCTCACCTGACAGAGGTTGCCAGAGAAACCGGCTGGACAGAGGCAATGGAATCCATTGACTTCATTCTGACAGTGGCCCTCATTCAAACAAGGGCTGCTAGCACACTCGTCTATGTCAGTCTCACAGTGCTCCCCAGCATAGCCAGGTGGGCAGGTGCAGTCGTAATCGTTAACGAGGTCCTGCAGAGTCAGGAAACAGTGGACTGAGGAGCCGCAGACCCCAAAAAAGGTGTTCAAAAATGGGATGGGGACAAGATACCGGACAGGAAGCTAGACAAAGCAACATTTTGCATTCTAAGCTTTACAAATCAAAGGTACTTTCCTGGCAGTGGCACAACAAAGGGCTGTTTGAGGTAATTCAAGTCCTTGCACTCAGGGAACCCATACCCCCGTCCCGCATCTCCCCAGTCTGGGATTGCCAGAGCCTTTCATTCCCTCTCTTTTCCTTTGCATACACTGCCAAATCTGTGTTTGTATTGCACAGCCTTTGAAAGCACAAGATCGTTTCGCTATTTTTACAACGGTCTGTATCCACTGAATTGGCTAGAGCGGTCTTGGGCATAGGAGGATGAGTCAAAAATCAGCCAAAACACCAGTGAGGAATGACAGGAAACAGCACTTACCCTGCATACTCCTCCATTCTTGCACTGTCCCTGACAGTCATTAGTATCTGCAAATAAGAAACAATTCATGAATCTTACAACAGCAGTTCGGCCACAACCACAAATTTCACTCACTCACCAACATAATCCCATACATCGCTGAAATGAGGTCTACAGGTTGAATGGCATCCTAAACATGGGTTTGACAAAGCTTTTGTCAAAATTTCCTGCTTTACTTTCCTTCAGATAAGCTTGCTCAAATGGGTGGGAAAAGAGAGCTCTCCTGGCACAGGAGAATTCACACGATTGTTTTAGTGGCCATTTATCAGGAGTCCAGCTACAAAGTGGACTAATAGGCTGCGATAAAACTGTATATTTTCATTCCAGATGGGTTACTCCCTCTTGGAAAACATCTACTCTTCAGCTCAACCAGCGTGACTGGATCTCAGTCAGCATCCCCACCCTCCCCAACTCTCCAAAGTCTTGGGCTATACTTACTTATGTCGCAGTTCTGTCCCTGCCAGCCTGGGATGCACTCGCAGAAGTATCCACCAATCAAGTTGCGGCAGGAGTTGGCGTGGACACACGGCCTGCTGTCGCATTCATTGGCATCTTGGGAGAGGAAATGCAGAAGCAGATGTTAGCGGAGGACAGGAAAAACCCGAGACAAATCACACACATGATACAGGCTTGGCTGGAGAGGGGATTCTGTTGTTTCTTGGTAGAACTAAGCATGGAGTGAGTGAATGCTGATAGAAAGTCAAAACTGAAAGCATGAACTAAAATTTTTCTAGTCATTGAGCTGACTCGCATACAGATAGAAGCAAACCTGTTGCGACAGAGGAATTTACACAAATATTGAAAAGTGGCAAAGAAAAACTTGTAGCTCTAAGACAGTTGTAGCAGACAAGAGTGTTTGTGTTGAAACTAGAGTTTGATAGATTAGATATTTCAATGGGGTCTGTCAGGTCTTTTCAAAAGGCTCTGAAATTCCGGTTAGTCCTGCCTCTTAAATTGTACTTGTTGTGAGGATGGACTGGAGTTGTGTACAGCTCATCCACATGCCATCACAGTAGATCTAGGAGTTTGGCAGGGGTCAGAACCAAAGACGTACCCATGACTAAATCACAGGACACACACACACACACACCTCAGTTGAACCAGCTTAGTTTGCCAATGAAGCTGAAACTCACCAATCAGGCAAGTCTTCCCAGTCCACTGTGGGGTGCAATTGCATTTGAACCCATTGACCATGTCTTGGCAGGTGCCATCATGGTTGCAAGGGTTTGGGTTGCACTCATCCACATCTAAAATAGGCAGATGCTCAGTGACTCCAGAGAACAGAAGGAAACCCACTGTAGCAGGATTTAATTAAGTCCCCATATAGTTGAACAATCAATGTAGAAGCTCTCACCAACAGTGCAAGATGGTCCTTCCCACCCAGGTGCACACTGGCATTCAAACCCAGAGCTGGTCTCTTTACAGCTCCCGCCATTGGAGCAGGGGTTAGACAGGCATGCATGATCCGCTGCAGAGGAAGACATAAACATCTTAAAGGTTAGAACCTCAGTCCTCCACCCTGTAGGACCCTGCCCAGGCCACCCCCACACATACATAGAGAGGTTCACTCCAAACACAGCCTCATTTCTGTTTGGCTCGTGCCAACTCACTCAAACAGGAAATGGTATTTCACGCCAGGTTGACCTATCCAACGCACCGTGACTTCAATCTGACTGGCTGGGAATCTTCTCTACCCGTGCAAAATGGGGGAGGGGAGGGGTGTATTAAAGACAAACCCAATCTTTTTTCCTAAACCACAGAAGGATTACCCACACAAGAAAACTAATCATTTACATTATTGAAATGGCATGGCAATAGTGGATGGGGTTAGGGGTGTGGTGGTGGAGGGGGGAATACTTCCTCCTCCCCCCATGTCCTGCGTGACTGACAGTGGGTGTTGATGCCTACACACACATCCACCCTTTTCTGCACAGAGGGCAAACTTTCTCTTAAAACTGATAATAAACCTGTCAGCACTTAGGACATCTACCCATTAATAAGAAAAACTGTATGTCCCTGGCACGCCGATTGTCGTGTAGCATATCGTACACAAACAGTACATTACTAAAAATAGGTCTTCTGATAGCAGTTTTAAAGATCTAGTTACTGATTCCTGTTTTTTGTGGTTCTTAAGGGTCATTCTTTTTTGCTAGATATCGCATGGGTCTTCTTGATGGTATACACTAAATACCCATTCATTTAAAACAGACAGACACAACCTTTGAAAGGACTTCAAAGACACGTGGCGCAAAAAAAAAAAAAAAAAAAACAAACTCTTTTCAAATACAACATTTAACCATTCAGATGTTAAATTTTTCAGATTTATAGGCATTCTGTCATGATGTGGCTTACAACAACATTATTATTCTGTTAAATACCAAATGTCTGTACTGTATGTGGCAAATTTAGCAGTGCACACACCTGTGCTTAACCCACTTACAACTAAAATTACACACCTGGACTTTATAGGCTTTCCAGAAGAAAATGATAGCTTGCACACACTCATCTCCTGTGTTCCACCAGAAGACACGGTGTCGAAAAGGGGAAAACACTAGAAAAGCTTTGGAAACAGGCTAGAAATGGGAGCTCTGGGAAAGATACGTACCTCTCTCACAGCTGACCCCAGAATAACCTTCAGGGCACGAGCACTGGTACTTATCAGGTCCTGTGTTACTGCAGGTGCCACCATTCAGGCAGGGCTGGTGGGTCCCACAGTAATTCAGATCTGAGACAGGAGAGGGAAACGGCAGGAATTACAACCAAGGCTCAGTATTGTTAACAGGTCTATAAAGTTTTGGCTACAGTGTTGGTGCAGCTGCAAGTCCAAGCAGAAGACCACCTTTGTCACAGAGTTGGCCACCCCAGTTGGTGTCGCAGAGGCACTGCCAGGGCTCCACACAGGTGCCATACACGCAGCCTGGGTGGGGAATACATTTGTCGCAGTACTGGCCTTGCCAACCATACAAGCACCTGCAAATTAGAACAACATATAGGTTACATTTTAAGGAATGGAGCTACAAACGCATGTAGATATTTCACAAACTACCCCCCACCCTTCTCTTCCACATCAAGCATCTTCAACAAGACGTTCTCATTTATCAATTTGACAGTAATTATGTTGGGGAGTTGGGGGAGGGGGGAACCTAGACCGAGTGACTTGTCGTTCTTTGCATCACAAAACGATTCCACATCCCAGACAGCTAGTTAGCGGCCAATAGAATCATTTCATAACAAAAGCTCTAAAATCAATACTTCAGCTCACAAGGAGGCTGGAATGTCAAACAGTTCAAGTTAGACCATGGAAGAAAGTATATTGCAGCTCAAACAAATTAGCCACTCCAGTGGAACCAAAAAGAGTAATAACGTGTTTTTTAGTACAATACACAAAATATATATCCCTCTTGTGACTGGAACAGTAGATATCAGCAGTTCCAACTAGAGTGCAGCGTTGCCATATTTACGGTTAAAGGAGAAAAACATTAAATTCCAGTCAAAAATGTAACACGCAAAAACAAACAAAGTGTTTTGCTTGGGTCTTTGCACGAGAAACACTGTGTGGCCAGACAATTTCTGACAATACATTAAGGGTGTCTTGGCCACAAGGCAAGGCCTCATTTCCCCAGTAGAGTCATTCAGGGAGTGGTTAGCATTTGCAGTTTACCAGAGACACCCTGGTGCCTATTGCGAGGGTATTGTTAGTACCCCAACAGACAAGCCTGTTTACACTCCACTTCACTGATTCATGGTTTCTGGTTGTTGTTGTTTTTCAACTCATTTTTAATCATTTTTATTATTTAAGTTCTCAGAGCTCATGTTCAACCATGTTGTATTTAAATACCCGTATGCACCCCATCACTTGGAACACCGTACATTGCTAGATCCGACTACCGAGAACTTCTGGACCACAATAAAATGCAGTTTAAAATCTGCACTGATAAAATCATCCATTTAAAAGGAGGCTGCAGTAAGACAATAGATTTGCTTTGTTCCTCTGAAGCACAAAACGCAGCTGAGGTTCAGTTAGCCCACCACATCAGCTAAATGGTAAAAATTTGTGAAATGGTAATAGAAATTATCATTATAAGAGAGAGAGATCGTTCCTGAGGCCCAGACACAGGAATATAGACCATTTCGAGTCAGCTACGAAAACAATGTTAACCTTTTTGCTAGAACCATTAGGTAATAGGCTGTTCTAGAGCCAAAATGTGGATCTGGCATGCATTGTTTTCAAAAGCCAAGCTTTCTGTTGAGATATGCAGATTCAAAGATCTAAACAACAAAAAAACCCCTCATAATGCCAGGAGCGGACAGGCTGGCGGCATGCTTTCATGACAACATACACCCCAGGGATACCTGATGAGTTAACTGTTCAGTCACCATGAGTACATCCTGTCAACCACTGTCACAAATTTACAAACCAAAAGACAATGCATGACAAAAATTAAATATTGAAGATTGGTTCCAAAGCAGTGCTCCTGTGCAGACTGGTCCAGCGGACTCGGGGGGGGGGGGGCATTCCCGTGAGAGAGCCGACGGCTTCCTTCAGAGGGCGTTGACTCAGGAGCAGCTCCCGTCTTGTCTTACAGCATTAGGCTCCCAAAGAGCTGACAAGCCCTCGCCCAGCACGTATGGGCCTGTGCTAAAAAGCTGTGCTTGCATGCCTCCACAGAAAAGGGCCTACGGGCAGCTAGCTCAGTTCAGCCAGGTCTAACTCGGTGTAGACAGCCCTCCCATCAAGGCCATACACTTTGCAATGAGCACCGTATCAGTTTGGCGGGGGAGCAGGACAGTGCCCTTGTATCCAGCTTGTGCCAAGGGGTCTGTTGTGTGGCTCCTAGAACTCCACTCTGGAAAAGCTGCATATGTCCCATCACTGGAGCTGCTCTGGAGGGGATGTGTGAAGGAGACTTCTAGCTGGCTTACTCATGAAAGATAGGTGCATGCCTTGGGGCACAGTGCCTAGTTGCCCCTGTACTTCCCCTGATACCCATCTCAGCTTAACTTTCACTCAGTTATGTTAATAAACTACTACAGAGCGCCATTAGCAATACAAGTGTTGCTCATTAAGCGAGGATAAAGATCCGTAGATAACTGCAGCATTTCACGATTTTACTTCCTCTCCCCAAATGTCCAATTGTCTCCAGAAGTCCAGGGAGTATGTTTGCTCAGATTTAATTCCACACTACAGCATGCCAATTGTGAAAATGCACAGGGTGGCTTTAGGGGGAAGACGCTGGTTCTGGTTTCCATTGTGCGTTGGCCAGGCCGGGAGTGACATCAAAGCAAAACAGGAAAACTGAAAGTCTACCAATGCCTTCTAACAAAAATCCATCCTCGGTATTTCAGTACTAGGTTCCCCTCAGTATGCATCTCGACATCTCGAACGCCTGCTCTAATCTCACTACCAAGTATCCTTGTGTCCTGCCTATTTGCTTGGGGAATATGTAGAGGGAGCCATAGCAGGGATGAGAGGAGTGCAGGTAGCTGCAACAGTACCCTTTTTGGCTGTGAAGTTAACCCAGAACGGTACAGCCCAACATCCACGCCGACTAGATCTCTTTTGAGCCACAGCTGCTCCTTTGAGTTTCATTCAAGTAATTTGACATCGCAGCAATAGCACAATTTGCAAACGGACAGACCCTTTAATCTAAAAGTTAGAAGAGAGCTTGCCCAACTTTGACAGATAGCATAATAATTAAAACAAAAAACTGTATATACACAACACTTTGGCAATGACACATACACATGCACAAATACTTATGAGCATCCTCCATTACATCAAGTATAAATCACAAGCGGTCGAGCAGCGTCACTTACGTGCATTCTCCAGGCTGTTTGCAAGATCCATGCTCTGTGCTGCAGCCCTGACGGCAGATAGCTAGGCCGAGAGAAACCAGAGGAAGAGAAGAGAAAAAGCAGCAAGAGTCAGCATGTCATCACCCTGAGCCATAACCACCCACAACCCCCCCATACACACATGCTGCTAGTCATGGGAATGTTCTAATCTCTCACCAGCATGATAATCCTACAAAATCTATATTTTATCTGTGCCCTGCCATTGTCCCTGCAGGAGACAAATTAGGTTTAATGGTACCTCGCTGTCATGAATCAATTCAGCCTCTTACCACAGATGTCACATGGAAAATTTGCCAAGGTTGGGCCAATGTCACATCTGGGTCAGGAAGTCACACTGCTCATACCAGTGGAAGCAACACACTGTAACCAGTATAACAGTCACTATACCTGTGTTGCAATCAGGTCCAGACCACCCATCCATGCAGGTTTTGTTGCCGTTGTTATCACAGGTGTAGTGCCCAAAGAACTCGTCTCGTGGTCGGCAGAATTTATTGCAGCCAAAGCCATAGTAGTGCTCATGACAGATGACACGGATCTGGTACTCAAATTGAGCCTGAGGCCCATTGCATTTCAGAGTCTGCCACTGCCGCCCTGGGTTGATCATGCCAGAGTGAGATGTCCT
Organism: Chitala chitala; assembly: GCA_025773905.1. Classification (NCBI taxonomy): domain Eukaryota; kingdom Metazoa; phylum Chordata; class Actinopteri; order Osteoglossiformes; family Notopteridae; genus Chitala; species Chitala chitala. The sequence continues at coordinate 12,488 of JABJVR010004590.1, forward strand.
TTCGATGACCTCATCCGTAGAACCTGACGTTGCGGTGAGGGAAAAAAAAAATAAAATTATAATAATAAACACCATCTGAGAACAGCACCACTTGCATCACAGTGCACAGATCAGTGTTGCTTTGGGCCATTTGAAAGCCTGTAAACATGTTCAACAGCAAGAGTCAATGAAAACGTAAAAAAGAGCCTTAATAAACCCTGCCCCTTTCTCTCCCTGCTGTTTACAAACATCGCACATTGGTGACAGCTCATCACTCCCCCCCCAACACAACTTCAGTTTTCAACACGTGTAGTCCGAATGCCAGTTAGCTCGAGCTGGCAGTCACAGTCCACTGAACTTCGGCTGCGAGACTAGCCGGCAACAAAGTCCTGCAAACCGCGCATACACTCTGGATCGTCCTTCATTACTTGTTCCCTCACCAACACCAGCCTGCATCTCCATACCAAGCCAAAATAAACCCCCAGCTCTTTACAAACATGGGTGTAATGAGCAAGTAGCCAGTAATGGCCTGAATGTCCATACATTCTGTTGTAACCCCCCCCAACCCATCTCCCAATGCAGCTTTGTCCAGTTTTTTGAGCAAGCTATTTTTCTACTCTGGATTCAGCTGCATACCCCACTCCACAGTGGGGAGACAGAAAGGGGGGGGGCCCAGCATAAACATCAGGGGACAGTAATATTTCACATTAGCCTGGAATCCTGAGCCGCTCTGTGACATTTCGCCACTGGGCTGCAATGTGTGACTGAGGCAAAGTGGCAGTCTCCTACGACCTGCTGCCACGAGCGCTTGACTGTGGGGTGAAGATGCGTCATAAAACAGACGAGGTATTCCAGGCCTTCCCATCAAAACGACAAAATAAGGCATCAAAAGCCTTATGGGGCGGGTGCTAAATGTGGAGCTGCCCCCGAGTCGAAATGTGGCACGGAGGAGACATATCACAGGTAAACCACGATACCTTCAGCACGACAGAGGCAAACTTCCATTCGACAGAAGAGTTTCGCAACCCCGCAGCGGCATGCCGCCAGCATGGAAGGTGACAAAGTTCTCCATTTATGCCAACAGAGGTGAGCAATCAAGTCAGATGGATGCAGTGCAACCAGCTGTGCTCTCCTAATAAAACCACATTTCACCAACAGCACTTTGTTACCTCCTCGACGGCCTTAGTGAGGCACCTGCACTGCCTTGTGTTCCCCCCCCAGTGAGCCATGGAAGTGGTGTACTTTAAAGGATAGCAAAGTCAATATTTGACAAATATACAACAAGCTTATCTTTATTGACTGGGAAGGCGAGAACCAGACTGCGGTGGGGGGGGGGCAGGCAGGAGAATAGAAAAAGAACTTTGACCTTATTGCAAGCTTTAATGTTAGATTTTTCTCTAACTTACTGAAAATGTACAATACAGTCATTTTTAATGGCAGTGGGTGTAATGGGGGGGGGACTCCTTGAAACTCCAGGCATAGGATATGGGGGGGGGTGCTCACTGGATGCTGGTAGTTTTGTCACTCAGGGCTTAATGGCCTGTCTGTAGAGGTGCGATAGGCAGGAGGACCAGTGACCTCCAGCCAACCAGCCCCTAGGGCTGTGTTAGCAACAAGGTTTCTGCAGGCAGACAAGCTAGCCTTCTCTAAATGGAGTTTATGCCAGAGTACTTCACGGGCTTTGCCATAAACCTGAGAAATATACACACAGAAACAAGACAGGCTAGAGGTAGAAGATGCTGATTCTGAACTTCTAGGTCCTTAGTCTAGCCACACTGTGCTTTTTCTAGGGGTCTTGTGAATCAGAGCCGTCTTCTGAAGATACTGGGAGACTGCCAAATGTACATCATGCAAAACAGTGAACAAAGGATCAATGGCTGATACATCAGATCCTTTTCATACATGTATCCATATTTTACATATCAGATGGCCACAAAATTGCACTATGACCAGCACCTGCTATTAGTCATCATGTATACAAACATTTCCATAGGCACACAACCCGGGGGGGGGGGGGGGGGGGGGGGGGGGGGGGGGGGGGGGGGGGGGGGGGGGGGGGGGGGGGGGGGGGGGG